>JAHVYB010000066.1:0-18390 GCA_020623695.1 Calonectria henricotiae | reverse complement strand
AATATAGTTGAGAGGTGAGAAGACGTAGTGCTATAACATCATCAGAAGGATGCCATTGTAATACACCTCACTCTCACACACAACCCCCCACCCACCCACCCGCCCCCCCAGCCGCCACGCTCCCACACAAACAAAAAAAATGAGTGCTCGCAAAATGACGCACACCGGCTCCCGAGGGAGAAGAAAAAAAAAAAAAAACACAACCCCCCCCCCCCCCCTTTCTTTTTCTTTTTTTTTTTTTTTTTTTTCCTCTTATTCACTCTCAGACCGGCTCCGCAGCCCCGGTGCTACATGAATTATCACATGTACATGGCTGCCTTGTCATGCAAGAAACCTCGTAAACGGGCGTCTTTCGCCTTCAGCAGAAAGGTTGGGCAGCAAGATATTGCCCGCGGCCGGCATGTAACATCTACTCGATACATTCTCTGTCAGGCAGAGGAAAGGCGTGCTGGGAGGAGGGAACAATGGGGGCGTTGTTTTGGTTGCAGGCAGATTGCGAATGCATGTTTGCCAAAGTCGCGACCTCCCCGTCACATGTTCGTATGCACAGGTCCATGAACAAATGTGAACCGGTGCAAGGTACGTTTGTTTGGTTTAACCCCAGGACGTATGCCATGAGCTCTCCATGTGCGACAGCCACAACGACGCGGCGTTGCCGTTGACAGCATACTATCGTCTTAACGTAACCTTTGTTTTCCATTCACAAAAGGCGTGAGAAGAGACCATTTGCCATTCTACAAATGTTACCTACCCTATACAATGCGACTTTTTTATTTATTTATACTTGACAGGAAATATCGACCGAACCAGGCCCCCGAAAATGACTCACTCCAGTCATCCCTGTCTGTCACGACTTGGTTCTTAATTTATTGTAGCTCCGTGGTACTAGTTTGACATTTGGCACGGTTCACAGGCACGCCACTGTAGCCATCAAATCATGAGTGGTAAACAATCATGCTTCAAGTAAATTTCACTAAACAAAACCCACTACGTATCAAAAAACCAGAAATAGCACTGGGCCAAGTACTAACCAGGGATACATTTCTCCATAATTTAACCTATCCTCCCAAGACTCTCCAAATGCAGTGGGCCCAGATTCATGCACCCCTGCGGCGCAAGTGCTGGCGAAATCGACGTACTCTAGGGTGGTGGTAAATTGGAAACAGGCATGAAACGGCCACATGATTGATTTTGAATTGAACAAAGATATGATAAATGTAAATCTGGTACGGAAACCGAACCGCATGAACTCTAGGCTCGACTAGTCCCAAATCGCTATCCCAATCACCCAGTGCTCTACAATAGAACGCCTCTCAAACTCCCCCCAAATGAAGATTACTCATACAGCCGAGTCGTCTGGTCGTCTGGATCCCCGTTCGCGAGATGGCTCGTGACCCTCTCGATACGATGCCCGCAGAGGGCTATCGCTAGCAGCAGATCCCCCATACGAGGGCCGCCTACCCCTGGATCTCCACCACCCCAGAGAAAAGAGACTGGTTAGTGTATCCGACGCGGTGGAGCTCCGTTGTCTAAGATGTCTACGTGCAACTAGGCCTGGGAAGCCAGTGCTTCTGCGTCGCCGTCTTGTGTATTTCCGAGGGGACGACTCGGTGCTGGGGCCTGACTCGTCTCCGCGGGACGGGATAGCAACCGGCCTTCTCGAAAGCAACGGCGATGATTCGGCGAACCCGGGCAGCGTATTCGACCGCCGGCGGTGTCCAGGAGACACAGCCTCATCGCGGTCTTCCAACTCGCCCCAGATCTCGGCATGCTCTGCCCAGAGGGCGCTTTTCCTCCGCGAGGGGGTCAGAGGCGCCGATTCCCCATTGGTTTGTGAAAATGTCAGGTAGGTTGGTGGTGTGTCTACCGCAGTTGCTTGGTCGGAGCTCAGCAGGGATTCTTCCTCGCCCTCCGTGTCCTCGACCAGTCCCAGACCGGGTGCCAATGTGGATTGCCCAACTCCAGGAGTATGTTGTTCATCGCTGAGTCGCCATGAAAGGGCAAGAACGCCCGACAGTAAAATGACAGTGCCCAGCGAAATTAGGCAAGCTCGCAGGGCAGAAATTAGGTTGGTTTGGTTGAAGTAGATCAACCCATCAAGAATAGCAATAATGTTGTAAACACAGAAAACAAGGGGATACAGAACCGAGGTAGAGACCAGCTTGAGACCTCGGTGTAGGTAGTAGAGCTGGCATAACGCCAGGCAGACGAGGGTAAGGACTATCCCCCATGACTGCCAATGAACAAACTGGTTCTTCCCAGCAATCGTCTTGATGACAAGTTCAACAGATGATTTGGCGAACAAAAGTGCATGTGCCGAAAGGTCTCCACTGATCACGCCATAACTAATTCCGCGAATAAGTCGGAATCTAGCATCGTGGGAGAGGCTGGACATGTTATTGACAATGTCAGTTGTTGCAGCAAGCACAGTGACGAAGACAGCCTGCAAAATCATCCATGCAACAAACGGTTTCCGCCCCAACAGTTCCAGCAGCTCATTCAAGTCATGGGGCGGTGAGGGTATGGCGCCAAATATGGCAATTAGAATGGCGCCCATTGTAACCAGGACGGTTCCGGAGAGTGACCAGCGCGTAAAGGGTTCATTGAGTATTAAGCTCGCGCAAATAGAGTTGAAGACCAGGCCCGCGGCCTGAAGGGTCGAGAGGACGGGGAGAGGTAGTGTCGAAATCTGAACGGTGCTTCCGAGGATGTTAGCCACAATAAACATGGCCATTCCGATTTGCCATCTCCTTCTACGGTATGGCGGTCGTCGAACATCATGAGGCCCCTTTTCATCTTCAAGGATATGCGACTTTCTCTGTAAAGTCAAGCCGAGGCTCTGCACACTGGTTGATAGCAAACCCACAAGAATCCCCAGCTAAAACAAAAACACCATGTTAGCCTAGAAGAGCAGCCGTGAACTGGGCGCCAACAAAACATACAGCTATGCTCCCGCCCGCAGAGATACCGCCGAACAACCCCATTGCGCCTGGACCAGGTCCGGGATCATCTGGCGGGGGAGAGTGTAAGCAACGTCGCTAACTGCGTCGCATAGGAGCCGGGTTTTGTGACGGATCGGATTATCCAGAGTCGTGTGCGCCCACGAGGCAGATGTTGGCGTTTGGGGGGGGAGGCTGGTTGACGTCAGGATTTCGAAGGCGCTTCGGTGAGATGGAAATGAGGGATGGCTCGATGTCGGGATCGCGGAATGGGAGATGTGGCGTGTCGAGGAGTCGGGATAGAAAAACGCCAAATCGCAGCAAAGAAAAAGAAAGGTTTGATGGACAGAAAGGGACAAAGGTTCCCCCTAGCACGGAAATAATAATACTGGCAATGCCTGGACTTCTGATGGAGGTGAACAACACACGCTTGAGTTCGGCTGACCTGAGGCATGCAACACGGGACGCATCCGCCACTCCCCAAAGCTGTGAACTTGAATAGGCGTGGCGGTGCAGTCATGTGACCTACGTCATCGGGCCAGCTGAGTGGCCGGGCACGGGAGCGAGTGGGGGGACGCGGCAATGAAGCTGTGGCGGGCATGGCGCTAAGCTGGTAGGTAGGCTGGTGTGTTCCCTGGGAACTCATCGACACAGCTTGGACCCGGCGTCACAGGCAGCTCCGTACTCCACTCTCAACTTCTCGATCTCTTTCTTCCTCATCCCCAGTCGTCAATCATCTCTACGACGACGAGGCCATCATTGTCCGATTGCGACGGGCCTGCTTCATCCTTCTTTCCCTATTCTCTACCGGCTAATTCCCCTTTAATCCGCCATCATGTCGCAACACGCACTGTCCGACCAGCAGGTACGTTTGATCTGATCCCAGCCTCTCTCACCCCGTCCCGTCCCGCGTCGTCATCACCATTTTCGCTGACCGGCCGAATCGTCATCGCCCTCCAGGTCGACAATGAGCTCCGCAAGATGACTGCCTTCATTAAGCAGGAAGCCATGGAAAAGGCCCGCGAGATCGAGATCAAGGCCAACGAGGAGTTCGAGATCGAAAAGTCCAAGCTCGTCCGCCAGGAGACCGACGCCATCGACAGCCAGTACGAGAAGAAGTTCAAGCAGGCCACTATGTCTCAGCAGATCACCCGCTCCAAGGTGGCCAACAAGACACGGCTCAAGGTCCTGGGCGCCCGCCAGGAGCTGCTCGACAGCATATTCGAGGAGGCCAAGCAGAAGCTCGCCGACGGTACCAAGGATAAGGCTAAGTACCAGAAGGCCCTCAAGGGTCTTATCCTCGAGGGATTCTACTCCCTCAATGAGTCCGAGGTTGAGATTCGCTCAAGGAAGAAGGACAACGATGTGGTGAAGAAGGCCATCGAGGAGGCCGCCAAGGAGTACAAGAAGGAGGTTGGCAACGACGTTGCTGCCAAGATCGATGAGAGCGACCCCCTACCTGATTCCGGGTGCGTTTTCCCCATTTATCCCTTGCGCCCCTTTTCAGACCGATCTAACAAAATGCAGTGCTGGTGGTGTTGTCATCATTGGTGGAAAGGGCAAGATCGACATCGACAATACCTTCGAAGCTCGATTGAAGCTCCTCGAGGAGTCTGCTGCTCCCGCGGTGCGTGAGGCTCTGTTTGGCAAGAACCCTAACCGCAAGTTCTTCGACTAAGCTCCCACTGGCCCCGAAATGATGAGTTTACAGCATGCCGAGAGTGGCGACAGGCGAGGAGGATATTCTCCAACACACAATGCTCGAAGTTGTTTTTGTTAATCAGTCCGCAACCCCCGTAGCTTAGAGGCTGTACCATAACGGTTCTGGTTTATTTTTTTAGTTCCTGAATTAGCTCGTCTTGTATTCATTAAACTACGAGAACTGATGCATTATACATGTGCGAACCCCCTTCAGAAAGAAAGAAAAACAGTGACCTCGCCCGCCATAAATATATATATGGTATCGCAACCATGCGAACATAAATATCTCTCATGCCGGTTGCTGCTCCTATATGACAGCTATATATATGGTCTATACCACAATCCCATCCTTTCCGGCCGGATCTGGGTCCTTTGGGCGGAAGAAATTTTTCATATATTCCTGTTGTTTGGGGAGAAAAGGATCCTCCTTGGCCCCTAGCGGCTCGAAAATGCTTTCCTTGGCTTTCCTACGCGTTCGGACAGTGTACAGGAGCCGCTGTCGGACCCAGTCAATGGTCGTCTTCACTTCCGTGCGAGCCAACTTCATCCCTGAATCGTTAATCTTCTTCCATGACTCCCGGAGAAGGCCAGTCAGTTCATCAATTTCTTGGTTGAACCGACTCTCGTCCTCCGGGTCATCTGTTGGGACGAAAGCACCGTCGTGGATGGCAATGTTGACCAAAATCATGTTCGCCTGAAACTCGGCAAAGTCTGTCTGAGGCCCGATTTCAAAGTCGTCCTCCTTCATGCGCTCAATGATGCCCCGGACCGTAATCACATCGTTGGGGCGCGAACGGCCAAGAGCCGGGTTGCCAAACAAGAATGTTATCGCAAGCCGACGCCTCATATCGAGGCACTCTGCCCATCGTACTGGGAGGCAAGCAAGTACGTTGGCTCTCAGACACTGGGATCTGACAAGCGTCGATATCAACGCACACGTTTCGCAGCACTGTCCACTTGTCAGCCACAAACTCGACATAGGCATACACGCGAGATACTCACAAAGGTGTCCCAGTGCGGACTCGGAACAGCACGTAGGAGAGCATGGATGGCGGCTTGGAAAGGGGCGGTGAGGCCAGCGTTGTAGATGAGAACCTTGTCCATAGCCATCCGTATCAAGGCTTGGGAGGCGTACATGCAGGACAAGAGGGGAAGGTGCGGTGCGATTTTCTTCAAGAGAAAAAGAAGAGTGTCGATATAACTCCAGTCGCGGTCTTGATAGGGGTCACCGGTACTTCTCGATAGAGGCAGCTCGGCACCTCGCTCCTTGAGCTCAGGAGCAGCACCAAAACGTAGGAATAGTTCTTCCATGCGCCGTGTTGTTATGAAATCATTGATCTGCTTGGGACAGGCGCTGATGATGTGGACATACTCCCGGCGCATCCAGTATGACTTCTGGCTACTTAGCTCATTCAACATCCAATGGAACAGCTCGTCTGGCAACTGTCCTCCCTTGCGTGCGTAGCTCCTTGGCAACCCATATATGAGATTTTGCTCTCGCATCTTTTCACTGCCCCGAGTGATGAGTTTCCAGACACCCTTTGTCCGTCTGGGGGGGGACGTGGAGGCTGGAGCGTTGTACTCCCTCTCGAAAAACAAGTATCGGGGTTGTGAGTGCCCTCCTTCTGACCTCTGGACTGCTCGTATGACTTTCTGTGCGTCACGGCCATTCTCAGTTTGGACAACTCCCTCGAGGGCATTGTTTATCTGTTCCTCCGCGTTGACCATCTCATCATCGTCATCATCATGATGTTCAGCAAACGCTTGCGCTCTCACAGAACTGGCGTTTGTGGCATTGTCACGACGCGCATCCTTTGCCAGAGCCTTGAGATCAAACTTGTGTTTTGGGGCCACTTTCACGGGGGATAGAAATTGCTCGATTGCGGTCCTCTTTGCTCTTGGCGTAGCAAAGAGTTTTTTTGCTGTAGAGTCATTTGCCTGTCCAGGACGACCGCGACCTAGGATGGCTGACAGATCCTCGAGAGATTCGTCGGATGAAGACCCGAAGCCATCATCCTCATCATCTGAAGCGCGTATCTCAAGGTCCCGGGTAGGCAGCGTCCGAGTCTTGGCCGGGGTGTCCCGCTGGCTGAACGGAGACGACGGAGGCAGCGGAGACGGAGACGGAGGATCCGAGTCTGCGCGCCGCGGTCTCCGAGGTGTTTGGGAAACCCGCGGGCTCTGGTCCTGGGGCTTGGGCGCCGGCTTAAAGAAAGTCAGGATGGTGCCATTTTTGGGCTTTTGCGACATGATGGCATGCAACTCAATTATGCGCGCGGCGGGTTGCAGGACTGGGCGACACAAGGCTTGCCCCAACTTGGGGTGATGGCCTGCGCGGTGGAGCAGATTCTCCCACCAAAAAGGAACCCGGGAATGAACTAGGACCTTATTTGGGACGCGGACGGAAGTACGCCTAACAGATCACTCCCACAAGGGATGGTTAATGGCAAGGAATACTGCAGATGGTAGAATGTCGTGTTACCACGGGGGTCAGCCACACGCGTATTTGTGAGATGTGAGCATTTAGGTGTGGCGTAGAGCACCATTGATGTGGTGGCGATTGAGCAAGCCGGTACCGTGCTGTGGCTCAGCTCAATGGAAGGGGGTGTGCACTGCACTGCCGTCGTTGAGAACGGTTTACTGGGCAGCTCCGGGAGCGATGTGGCGCTCTTCACAGGCCGCCACACACCAAGCGGTTTAGGACGAATCAATTTCAAGGGAGGGGGGGTTGTCAACTGTGCTGGCCCAGAAATAGACCAGCCGGCCCCTTTCTCACCAGCCGGCTTGGCAACAGAAAAAGCCGTTTGCTGACTGATGACAGCAACGCTTCCGCGAACCACTCACACTTGGTCCTGTACGGTCTCATACGAACACCTGATATGGATGTCTGACGGGATTGTGTCAACTCCCATATCGAACATGCACTGCCCCGTGGGACTCGGTGCATTGTAAATGAGCGCGGGCGGCCGACCAGGGTATCCGATGCCTCACCGACCGCAACCCGATGATGCCTGTTTCGCGTATCAAAAAGAAAAAAAGGGGGGTCGTCGTGGGCTCGACCTGAAGATTGATCTTCAGGGACCAGGTTTACGGTCCATTCCGATCCATCAGGGCGGGGAACGGCATAAATTCACTTTGGATTGTTTCCCAGGAATGTGTTTAACAGCATACCTTTTCTGTTGCTGGTATGTGACCTTGTTTCGTTAATAGTGGATATTCAATATGAATATTGGATCCTGGGTAGAGGATTTTGGCCTTGCATTGAGTCCCCAAAATCCTGTTACCAGCCAGTTTGCATCAGCCCTGTTTCGGCGCGTCTGACGAGGGCTTTGCAGGTTAGGCTAAACGGTGATCATCAAAGTTTCAGACCCGTGCTTGAGTCCCATGTCGACCATCATTCGCCAGGCCTAGAACCTCGTGGCCAACGTATCATGTCCATTTCTACTTCGTATTCCAGTGCTTGTTTGCTCGTGTCGAGACACTGTCTAGGCCACGGGCCCGTGGTTAATCTGCACCGGGGGCTAAGATGCCTACTAGCGGAATGAATTCCTACTGTACGATCCCTCGTCGTCGCCTATGGGACAGGCGCGGGCAACGCAATTCCAGGGGCACTTCTAGAAATCCTGGATTACGTAGCGCAGTCTCTTTGCTTTTTGGATGCTTTGGTACAGTGACTATCCTGAGGCTGGCCATGTGCTGGAAATTTGGAGCTGCACGCCAAGGGACCCCTGGCCAGGGTTGCTCGGAGCTTGGTCTACAAGGCAGGAGAGTAGACAGGAGGAGGGGGACCGTGCTTCCATTGTGCGCCGAACGATGGCTGCATCATGACGACAGGAGAGCCGCGACACAGGTGTGTCATTGCGCACCTTGAGCCTTCGCGCAGTTGATGGTGTGGCGACGGGAGGGATTTGTAGTGGCAACGGGGCGATCGCTTTTTGAGGCTAATTGACGAGTACGCGCGCCTGGCCCGGGATTAGGACCCGGCCATGATTACATACACGCGGCGCTCAGAATTTCAGCATTTGCGAAAATCCATCGCACAGCAACTGCGAGGAACGTTGTGAAGCTTGGCAGCCATAGGGGCAAGCCACCCCAAGGTCAGCAAAATGGCGACGTGGTGCGGGAGGGGTGGCTCCGCTGCTAGCTTGCTAGCTTGCTAGATTGACTGTCGCCACTCGTGCAGGCAGCATGAAGCACGCTCGTGATTTATCCCCCGAGAGTCCGACGATGCCGGAGTTGGACTGTGGCCGACGCATCTGGATGGTGGACGGCGCCGACGGACAGCACAGGATGACCAATGTTTGTGAATGCTGATTTAAAAGGCGCATTCGGAGCCCGACAGACGCCGAGGCTTAAACAAGACAGACATGCACCACTGAGTTCACATTATCTGCCATCTCATCGGGCCGGGCTTCCCATGTCACAGCTTCGGCACGGCCATGAGAATTGACCAAGCGAGCGCTTTTGCGAGCGAGAGTTGGAAGGGGAAATGTCGAGGCGCATTGATAACATTAAAAAAAAAAAACCACCTGCTGTCGTGGGGCTGGCTCGTTCAATTGATCAACGAGGCGGGCGGGACAGAGATCTGGGTCAGAAGCGACCAATCGAAATCGATGGCAGCCAAGGCCTCCAAAGTCTTCTCAAGAGGAACACTCCAACTACTGACTTGGCCACATGGGATCGTCCATGATGACTGAACAGAGTGGGTGGTCGTAAACCCAGCTGGATGGATTCAGAGGCACAGAAAAGGCTATTCGCGCATGGTAACGGTCAGGGAGATTTGATGATGGATTGGGCCTAGAATGGAAAAGAAGGACAGACAGGCCAAGGGTACCTTGAAAGTATCGACGCTTTACGGGAGGTGGAAGGGATTGGAGGACGTGATGGGATAACTTAATTTCCGATGCATCTTCGCCTGGCCTGTGAGAGGGGATGGCCTTGCCAGGTGCTTATGTCAGGATCCGTTAGTCGGGTGGAGGGAGAGAACCCCAAGGTAAGGCAAGCCGCCTGGGCTCACCACTAATACCAGTGGCCAGTCTTGACTGAGAAGAAAAAGCTTGGTTACGGCCGGGCTGCAGCCTCCTGAACTTTTGCCCAGGGACTCAGCTCAGGGCTGGCACCAGCCAGGCCTTTGCTTTAGGAACCAAAACGTCGCCGCCTGGCCGCCTGGCTGGGTGGGCTCGTTGGGTCAGCTTGGCTCAGTTGGTCTCACCTAAATTCACGGACCGTCTGCCGTACGTATTACTAACGTGGCCTCCTCCAAATGTTCCAAATTGGTGACGAAAGGGCGTCTGTCAGCGATGCCGCTAAATGGTGGCGCCCCTCGCTCGCTTACACGATCTTTGACAAAAGCCGGGAGTTTAGGCGGGAATATTTGCGTGTTCTGGTAGTTGGTACGGGTGTTCTTTTTATTATTGTTAGTGTTTGTGGCAACTGCATCATTTGGGTGGATGGGTGTCATGCTGTATACGATACTGCGGATGATGCTGCAGATGATGCTTCGCCGGATGCTGCGGCGGAGTGCTTACTGTGTCAGATGGGTGATGACTGGCTACACGATAGTCTGTCTCCGTTGAGTGAGATATGCGGATAGTGTGAGAGGTGAGCGGGCAATGTGCGAAAGTGTGCCAGGCGGCGCGCGCCTGGGCAGACCAGTTGTACTTGTGTACTCCGTAATAACTGTACCTCTGACAAGGACTAACTCTGTCACCAGCGTCTGAGACAGAGATACCGCGGGGGAGCCAACATTTATTTGGCCGTGTTAGTTACGAGGCACACAAACAGAGAGAGACGCCGGGGATTTTTTTTCTTCTGTACGACAATTGTGGAAACCTATTGTGACTTTTGGCTACGTGTGAATGAGTTTGCCATTGGATTATGGTTATCTCAGCCGCCCCCTTCGAACAAGATTGTCATCGTCGTGCTGTTCTCGTCATTATTGGTGGTGAATGTCCCTGAGAACCCTTCCTTTTGCAAGGAGCATCAGGAGGGGCGTGCGCAATTGGTGAGAAATGTCTTGAGGCGCCGAGGCGGCCCAGACGAATGCCAGTACGGGGCAAGCGCTGCTAAATAAAAATTAAAGGTTGCTGCTGGATCGGATGGAGAAGTTTAAACCAAGCCAGCCGCTTTTCGACGCTTTCAACACTTCGCTTTGTCGGGAGGAGATTAATGCGCGTTGGATGGGGTAGTTTGTGCCGTACCTCGAGCAACGGCAAGAGCAAGAACAAGGGGTGTGTGTGTGGTGATGCGACCATGGGCAGATGTGAATGTGGCAGGGGAGTGTCGTGGATCTTGCGCAGACGGATTCGTCCAGTTCGACCTGGCCGGGGCGGATGTGCTCCGAATCTAGCGGACACTGGGGGAGTAATGTGGTGCTCTGTGAAATGCGTAGGGGGTTGTCAGGGGGGCCAAGCCTCATGGCAGGGTCGCCCTTTGTGCTGCCAATTGTACTTACGGGGCCATGGATAGGCGCACTACTGTATCCCGCTTTCTGCGACCTTTTGTGCGACAAAGTTAGTGCTTCGTAATGCGTAAAATATATGGATAAAAAAACACAGGATGGACGACGAGGAATAGGCATAGATGAACGTGGGGACCGTGACCAGGGGTCCTTTTGAGGTGCGGTATTGTCGTGTTTGTGACAATGCAACAACTCGCACAGCCTTGGTGCATGCCCGTTACCTCCGCTGGCTCCATCCTCCGTCCGTTTGGCTCCGGATCTAGTTGTTGCCCGCGGCCGAGCTGGTCGACTATCGACTTTTGCTGCTTTGTCGTCGGATCGCCCGGGATTCAGTTTCTTTGCTCCCTCCGCATCCGCGACCCAATCCAATCCCATGCTCTCGAGCAAGCCCTCGCCGCCGACGCCGCTGCCGCCACACCCACCCGTTCCAAAGCCCAAAACAGCTTGGTGGTGTGCTGGACCCGTGCTGGACCCGTGCTGGACATGTACAGTGTCCTGAAGGGAGAGGTAAGGTCCCCCAGTCGGCCCCTCAGGTTGACGTCGGTTCTAAATGGAAGCGATGCGCTACGCCCCACTGTCCTTTGCCCGCACACCCTTCCCACACCCACTTCTCCCCCACTGCCATTTCCCTTGCCCAGCCCGCCCCAGGCTTTCCCAGGCTTCTTCAGGTGTCCCAGTCCGTCCCCATCTGCTCCCAGCAGCTCCCTCTGCACCGCCAACGGGCACCCGGCGTCCTTCTGGAGACGCCCCTAGCCAGTAGCCCCCCCCGTAGCCCCCAGTGGACCGTCGCTCCCAAAGTCCACCGTAGCTTTTTTTTTCCCTTCCCGCCCCGTCTTGCTTACACAACTCCCTATTCTCCCATCTCCGTGGTCTCCATCCTCATCAACAAACATCCCATCTCTCCCTCCTCCCTCCACGAAACGAGCCGTCCAACCGTCACGGACGACTTTCATCCCGCCGGCGCCGCCTCCACCTTCGATCTTGACGACAGCTGTGCACCGCGAGAATTGCGCCCTCGTTTTCTGTATCTCTTCGACAATCTCTCGCGTGTCTGCTACGTTACCATTCTCCGAATCTGGCTGGCGTCGAGGGGCGGATCGGGCGCTTGCCCGCGACTACACTATGACAACAACAACAACCCCCCCGGACGGTGGTCCCGAACCCAGTGCAGTCAGCACCACCCAGCGCTCGCGATGGGCTACCAGAAGAATGTCCGTCAAGACGAGTATCAGCAAGCGGCATTCCCTCTTGCAGCGTTCCCAGACCAATAACGAGAAGAACCCCCCTCCCGAGGGTTCCGACCCGCCTGGACAAGATGACCAGCAAACGAACAAAGCTTCTGGGAACCAGAACCAAAGCGACGAGAACGAGGATATCTCTGAGAACCGAACTCTCTATTTTAATCAGCCTTTGCCTGATGTCATGCTGGACGAAAACGGCCACCCGCTCATATCCTATCCGAGGAACAAGATTCGTACCGCCAAATACACCCCTCTATCGTTTGTTCCGAAGAACCTGTGGTTTCAGTTTCACAATATTGCAAACATCTTCTTCTTGTTCTTGGTTATTTTGGTTGTAAGTAGCGGATTACCCCGTCTCAGCTCGCACCTGTACAAGAACCTTAACCATGTGGTAGATCTTCCCCATTTTCGGTGGCACAAACCCCGGCTTGAACGCGGTGCCCCTGATTTTCATTATTACAGTCACTGCCATCAAGGACGCCATCGAAGATTACCGACGAACGGTCCTCGACATTGAGCTCAACAATGCTCCCGTGCACCGACTTCGAAACTGGAAGAACGTGAATGTACTTGAAGGCGATGTCTCGCTATGGCGCCAGTTCAAGAAGGCAAACTCGGCCCTTTATGGCTCCATTTGGCGCGCCATCCAGTCCATTTGGTCCAAGAAGGCCAGGGAGGAGCGTGCGAGGCGTAAGGCCGAAGAAGCGGACGCTGGCGAGGAGACTGTCCGACAATCCATGGAGTCACACCGAACCCGACGATCAGTGCGCGAGTCTCTTGCTTCGCCGTTCACCCGCGAATCCTTTATGTCTGCCCGAGAAGATATTCAAATGACGCCAGTTCCATCTCCATCACCCGGACCCCACGTGCGAATTCAAGAACCCAATTACGAGCAGAATGACCTCAAGCGTGCCGCGGCTGTTGCCTCAATGAAGCCAGACATCATGGAGCACAGTCGCCATGCTGAGGGCGCGAGGTTTCAGAAGGATAACTGGAAGGGCATTGTCGTTGGTGATTTCGTCCGTATTTACAACGATGAGGAGCTACCGGCCGACATCATTGTTCTTTCTACCTCTGACCCCGATGGTGCCTGTTTCGTCGAGACAAAGAACTTGGATGGTGAAACTAACCTCAAGGTCCGCCAATCGCTGCGCTGCGGTCGATCGCTCAGACACGCGCGAGACTGCGAACGAGCTAAATTCGTCATTGAGAGCGAGGGCCCTCACCCAAATCTATACAAGTACAATGCTGCCATCAAATGGCAGCAGCCCGTGCCTGGTTATCCTGGCGATCCCGAAGACATGACTGAGCCTATCAGCATTGATAATCTGCTTCTGCGAGGTTGCCACGTTCGAAACACCGAGTGGGTTCTCGGAGTCGTCGTCTTTACTGGACACGACACCAAGATCATGATGAATGCTGGTATTACCCCCAGCAAGCGCCCCCGAATCGCTCGCGAGATGAACTTCAACGTTATCTGCAATTTTGGAATTCTCTTTGTCATGTGTCTGCTTTCCGCCATCGTCAATGGTGTGGCTTGGGCAAAGACTGATGCGTCGCTTCACTTCTTTGAATTCGGTTCAATTGGAGACACCCCCACCATGACTGGCTTCATCACATTCTGGGCTGCCCTGATTTTGTTCCAGAACTTGGTCCCCATCTCCCTATACATCACCCTGGAGATTGTCAGAACTTTGCAGGCCGTCTTTATCTATAGTGATGTCGACATGTACTATGAGCCGATTGATCAGCCTTGTGTCCCCAAGTCATGGAACATTTCCGATGATGTTGGCCAGATCGAATACATCTTCTCTGACAAGACAGGCACGCTTACTCAAAACGTCATGGAGTTCAAGAAGGCTACTATTAATGGACAACCTTACGGAGAAGCCTATACGGAAGCACAGGCTGGAATGCAGAAGCGACTGGGTGTCGATGTTGAAAAGGAAGCCGAGCGGGCCAAGATTGATATCGCCAAAGCCAAGGTTAGGGCACTGGAAGGCTTGCGAAAGATTCATGACAACCCCTTCCTGCATGACGAGGATGTCACTTTCATCGCTCCTGATTTCGTCGCTGATTTGGCTGGTGAACATGGTCCTGAGCAAGCAGCAGCTAACGAGTACTTTATGCTTGCCCTTGCGCTCTGTCATACTGTCATTGCGGAGCACGTCCCTGGCGACCCCCCATCCATGGTCTTTAAGGCCCAGTCCCCTGATGAAGAGGCGCTTGTCGCGACTGCTCGAGATATGGGATTCACTGTCCTGGGCAACTCCAGTGATGGTATCAACCTAAATATTATGGGTGAAGAGCGTCACTATCAGATCCTCAACACTATTGAATTCAACTCGACCCGAAAGCGCATGAGTTCGATTATTCGCATGCCCGATGGCCGCATTGTTCTCTTCTGTAAGGGTGCTGACAGCATCATCTACTCACGGTTGAAGAAGGGCGAACAGAAGGAGCTCAGGAAGCAAACCGCGGAACATCTCGAGATGTTTGCTCGCGAGGGCCTGCGAACTCTCTGTATTGCCCACAAAGAACTGTCTGAAAGTCAGTACCAAGCCTGGAAGAAGGAGCATGACGTTGCTGCCACTTCCCTGGAGCATCGAGAGGAGAAACTCGAGGCCGTCGCTGAACTTATTGAGCATGACTTTTTTCTCCTAGGCGGCACTGCTATCGAGGATCGACTCCAGGACGGAGTGCCAGACACCATCGCACTTCTGGGTGACGCTGGTATCAAGCTCTGGGTTTTGACCGGTGATAAAGTGGAGACCGCCATCAACATTGGCTTTTCATGCAACTTGCTTAACAACGACATGGAACTTATTCATATCAAGGTTGAAGAGGATGAGACGGGCGAGACCAGCGATGATGCCTTCCTTGAAATGGCGGAAAGGTTACTTGACGATAATATGAAGACGTTTGGCATCACCGGCAGTGACGAAGAGCTGGCCCGTGCTATGAAGAACCACGAGGCCCCCGCGCCCACTCATGGCTTGGTTATTGACGGTTTCACTCTCCGATGGGTTCTCAATGATGGCTTGAAGCAAAAGTTTTTGTTGCTCTGCAAGCAGTGCAAGTCGGTTCTTTGCTGTCGTGTCAGTCCCGCGCAGAAGGCTGCCGTCGTTGCAATGGTTAAGCAGGGTCTGGATGTCATGACACTCTCCATCGGTGACGGTGCCAACGACGTTGCCATGATTCAGGAGGCTGATGTTGGTGTGGGCATTGCCGGTGTGGAAGGTCGACAGGCCGCCATGTCCTCTGACTACGCCATTGCGCAGTTCAGATTCCTCCAGAGGCTCATCCTGGTCCATGGTCGCTGGTCGTATCGCCGTCTTGCGGAGAGTATCAGCAACTTCTTCTACAAGAACATGGTGTGGACGTTTGCAATTTTCTGGTTTGAAATTTTCGCGGATTTCGATATGACGTACCTGTTTGAATCCACGTACATTCTGATGTTCAACTTGCTCTTCACCTCTGTACCTGTGGGTATTATGGGTATACTGGATCAAGATGTGTCTGACAAGGTCTCGCTGGCTGTGCCGCAACTGTATCGCCGAGGTATTGAGCGTCTTGAGTGGACTCAGACCAAGTTTTGGTAAATAACATGCACAGAGTTGCTTCTGAAGTAATGTAGACTAACACGCGATAGGCTTTACATGCTTGACGGTATTTACCAGTCTGTAATGGTTTTCTTCATCCCGTATCTGCTCTTTGATAACGGCACATTTATCTCCCTGGATGGTCTCAACATCGAAGATCGAGTCCGATTTGGAGCATACATTGCCCATCCCGCCGTCATCACTATCAACATGTACATCTTGATTAACACATACCGATGGGACTGGCTGATGCTTCTTATTGTTGTCATCAGTGACGTTTTCATCTTTTTCTGGACTGGCATTTACACTTCCTTCACTTCTTCTGAGTACTTCTACGAGGCGGCCAACCAGGTTTACCGAGAAGCGACATTCTGGGCAGTTTTCTTCATTGTTCCAGTCATTTGCCTCTTCCCCCGCTTCGCCATCAAGGCTCTCCAGAAGGTGTACTTCCCTTACGATGTCGATATCATTCGAGAGCAAGAAAGATTGGGCAAGTTCTCCCATCTGTCGCCCAAGCAGAACATTGATGATACCACCGTGGCCGACTCGAGAAGCAATAAGTCGAAGTCTTCCAACAGCTCCAAGTCTCGCAAGATTAAGCATGCCAACTATGGCAGCGTTGATGAAGACTTGCGGCCTATCTACCCGCCATCAACAGCTACGCGTACCACGACGTACAACCAACACAGCCAAAATGGCAGCGACTCGACGAACTACACCGGCCCCCGGATGTCGATTGAGATGTCCATGGGCGGTGGCGGCGGCGGTGGTCATCAGTCGAGGCCATCGGTCGATCGTGCTCGACCATCGTATGACCGAATGCGGGCGTCGATGGATCGTGTTCGACCAAGTTACGAGGCCAGCAGCGACTTTACATCCGCGGCACGACTATCACGCATCGAGTCAAGTCAATCGCAAGGAGGGTCCCGATTTCCACGACTTCGTGGGCTCTCCCTCTCCAAGAGTGCTAATAACTAAGCACCTATACTATATCCCGAACAACGACGCTCCTTGTACATTACCTCACTCACGACTGGTAACACCCGCTGATATTTCTTTTGAGAGCCGTCATTTTTCTTGTTTTGATATCCTAGGCCTATTATTACAAGGCCATTGATGCACTTATGATCTGCACGAGCGATCTACGAGTGGCTTCTCCACCGCACCTGAAGGAGCTGCAAGCTCTGGCGTTCACATTTTACGAACGCACCATGCAAGGGAAGAGGTTGATTTTGGTTGCTTAATCCCTATCGTTTTCCAGGGGAGTCTGTCTTATACACACCAGGGCGTTTTGAAAGGGGAAATGCAAAAGGTGACTTTGGTTTTTGTATGATTGTTAGCTCTTGTGCTACACTGCCTTTATTTTTTCTTATATCTCTTTTTCGTTTCGGTTCCTTATTTCTCAATTTCGCATATTAGAGCTGAGAAGCGGCAAAACTCAATCATTATGAGAAGTGGTTTTTCTTTGAGTGAAAATTAGGAGGAGAGAAACGCCGAGAAGGCGCAAGGATACAGGTGGACTGTACATACGACATCATAATAGCTTGTCCCCTTTTTATTTTTCACCTGCAGATTAAACAAGTCAACACGAAGATATAATTTCATGAAACATTTCGCATTTGACGTGTGATGTATATTGTAGCATTGTGGCGTGGTTGTGAAATGACTTTGAATTACTGTCCATTCCATCAGATTGTCGTAGACAGCGATAGGAGATGATTCCGCATAAGCAAAGTTATTGACAAGCCGAAAGAAATGCGAGGCTTGGACTTGCCTGTAGATGTGTCATGGACACGGTGAGGACTACTCTATACCAGTCCTTAATCTCATGTCCAATTGCCATAGACAGAACCTCATTTCATCCTTGGATCAGCCTTTTTGGTCATCTATGGCTCTGGCTGATTGTCATTGAAGAATATGAAACAGTACACGAACCAACTCAATGGAAATGGCGTCGACTCCTCCACGTTGGCCACCCAGAATTTGTTTAATTGAATGGCGTATCGGATCCGACTTCGGTATGAGATCCCGAGGATTTTGATGCTGGCGACGGTTGTTCCGGCCTCCCACTCACCAAACATACCACCCAAGGCCTTTGTCGAGAGAGCAGATGCTGCCCAGACACGATGGTCGGTTGTCCAGATACTAGGGAAGAAGAAGTACGATCCAGGGGGGGGGGGGGGGGGGGGGGGGGGGGGGGGCTTGTGGGGGGCAATGCCCCGGACCAATTTTTCAAGCCCTGCGCCCAGGGTGGGGATAAGTAGCCCCAATTGGGCGAGGCGGTTTTTTTGGGCGTTATTGACTTCGGGGCCCTTTGAAAAGAAACCGGGTTTTGGCCCGTTTTGATGAGGATTGGGGGCCACGGTCTTAAATTGTGGGCAAACGCAGGTGCGGAAGAAAACGGATAAAACAAACAATAGGGGGACCAGCGGCCTTGGCAACCAATC
>JAHVYB010000065.1:112590-225408 GCA_020623695.1 Calonectria henricotiae | reverse complement strand
GGATTGATATAATACAATAAGTGAAGTTGGTATAGAAGAATAATAAAAAAAAAAAAATAAAAAACAAACAAAAAAAAACAGAAAATACACAATAGATAGACTAAAGAAAGAAGAATGACAAAAGATAAAAAGAAAGAAGAACAACGAAAAAAAAAAATACAAATATAATAGAACAAAAATAAGCACAAGAAGGACAATAAGCAAGAAGAAGGAGAGGGGGGGGTGGGGGGGGGGGGCGGGGGTGGGGGGGGCCGGGGGGGGGGGGGGGGGGGGGGGTTGGGAGGTAGGATGAAGAAGTATTGAAAATTATATAGAGTTTAGGGTAGGCGGGTTACGAGTACCCAAACAGATTAGATAGAAGGACTCTATAGCGTAATTTGTTCCTCGAAGAACATAAGCTCGAAGGGGGAGGGGTACATAAATCATTTCAGATAGTAAATGCATGAAACAAATGAACCAAACATTATTCGAGGCAAAAAGAATTAGAGAAAACACCAAAAAGAAGGAACCGATTGGCGGTGTGAACATCTGAATGCTCCCAGCAGGGCTTGAACCTGCGACCTTCGCATCACCAACATTTGCTAATGAGCAATTATTAGTACGAAGCTCTAACCAACTGAGCTATGGAAGCCGACCGATTTCGTTGAAGGCAAGGACAGTAATTTGCATAATTGATTGGCTCGTGGGTGTGGTATCGGTGCCGGCCCTTGGTGGGGGAGGGAGGGTAAAGTGGGTTTGGCCACCCCACTTGGGCTGGAGATGAAATTTCGGTGGCCCAAACCAGATGGGATCAAACGAACAATTTAGTCGTTGGCGACGTTGAAAGCTTGCCGCCCCGGGCTCCTTAGCGCAAATATTCCGTTGCGCTTCGGGGTCGATATCTGTCTACTGTTGTATGGCCAATTTTGCAATATTGTCGACTAGTCGCATGACGTAATACAAATTGAAGCCATTGTCCACTCATTATTGAATACTGTCCAACGACTGTCTGATGAATGACCGTGCCAAGAGGTTCCATTAACATGCGTAAGTCCATGTGTGCGACTAGGTATGTAGGTACGTTGTTTCTCCCTCTCCAAACTATCGTACATCTTTGCCTTTTCACGTCGTTCCTCTCGTTCGGTATGGAACAATGACCCAAAAGGAGGAGCCGTTTGTTGTCAGCCACCCTCCGTCTTTTGATAACTCCAGTTGCCCCATCGCCCCCTGCCAATTCCATATCAATATATTTACCGTTTCGCTCCTATCATTATGCCAAACGTTCAACCTTTACCCCTGCTTGTATTGTAATCTTGATGAAATGTTTCTCTGTAGCTACCAGCCGAGCAGCTCCTTCTCAATCTTGGCGACGTCATCCTCGCTCAGCTCAGCGGCGGCCCGCTTTTCGGCCTTGGCCTTGTCGAACCGCCACAGCCCACCAGTCTTGTCGGAATCACCATCCAGAGGGACACCCACATTCTCGCCGAGCTGCTCAAGTACACTGTCGGTGCCCTCAACAGCAGAAAAGTATTGGCGGTCCCAGGTTCGTTCCTCGGAGCGCTCCTTGGCTCGCATATCTCGCTGGGCCTGCTCTATCTTGCCCTTCTCGACGGATGTAACGTCCATGTCGCCCTTTTGGATAGCTTCTGCAACGCGCAGCCAAGCACGGCGGGACTCGAGGGGATGCTGCTTGTCGATGGGAGCGACCTGCAGCTCTGCCTGAGGGGTGTTGACTGCATCGTAGGAAGCCACAAGGGTCGACTTAGAGTTGGACTTGGCAGGTCCTTTGTAGATTTCAAAAGTCTTGTTCCACTGGCCTGTGACATTGAACAGAACCTCCTTCTCCTTGTCTGTGGGGTAGATGGTGCCCGTCACGGAGTTTTTCTTGCCGGAGAGCCAGCCTTTGCCTGTGTAATCAACCTTGGTCGTATAGCCGCTAGAGGAGGTAATGTAAGTGGAGCCGTCGAGCTCGACAAAAGGGGCACCAAATACAAGGCCCTCAATGTGGAGAGAGGGGAGGGTGATGAGGTGGGTTTCGATCTCGCCCGAAGCAAGGGGCACGCGAAGTACGGCGTGGCCAATCTGCTTTACGATGATTGTGGTTTTAAACGTGGCCTTTTGCGCATTGTAGCCCTCAAGTTCGACGCCAGTCTTGTCGTTGCGAATGCAGTAGGCGGTAGCGGGGGGGTGGTGGCTGACTTGCTCAGATACGAGGGTGGTGGTGCCTGCATCATCGGACCATGTACCCAGGAAGAGTTCGCCGAGGAAAGGGTTGAGTGGCTTCTTCTCGTTACCATACTGCTCGCTGCGGCTGGCGTACTGGTGCTTGAGTGTCGACAGAAACCATTTGAGGACGAGCATGGAGCGGTTGGCGGCGTCAGACTCGGCGGCGGGGGCAGCCAGGACGTCAGGGTGGGTGGCCCAGTATGCCGAGAACTCGGTTAGGGACTGCGAAGAGAGGATGAAGGGCGGTGCGGTGAGGGACGAGAGATCGCCATTGAAGGAGGCGATGGACTGAGACGAATCAGGATGCGATGCTGTTGTCTGTCAATCGTGCGAGACGAACCTTGAGGAAGGCAGACCAGCTGCTGCTGTTGGCCTGGGCGGGCGTTGTGGCTCCGGACATTGTTGCTGTAGGATATGGGAGGGGGAGAGAATGATGGTTTGCGGAGGAGAAACCGAGATGGAAGATGGGGGGTAAAAGGAAGACAAAGGAGGCAGCCCAAGAGAAGACTATTAGCTTGTCACGTAGCGTAGCTGTCTAACACTGCGATTTCGATCTGCGTCGTGGGGGGAAATTTAACACAACGGGAGGGGCCCGATTGCGGGGTTGCCACAGGGTCTGCCAGGTACTGACTAGCTGTAGAGCGGTGGTGCTTGGGCGCTGAGAATACTCGGGCTGGTGTATGCGTGGTGTTTTTTTAAGGGGCTAAGGCGCGGGACGTTGAGACACTAGATGATGTGAGACGAAACGATGATGACAAGAGAGACTTTGCTTTTAACAAAAGGGGAGAAATTAAGTTACCAAACAAGCAACGAATGGCCAGCCTAGCAGACTTGGCTTCTCGGATCTCCATCATCGCTCCCTTATCCTTATCCGTATCCGTATACACCAGGAGAGATTAATTACGTCAGGCTGGCCCTACGGCTGGATGTACAGATCTGGTTGAGATTGGACAGAAGCGCCCGCCCCAACAAGGCCATTAAAGCCACCGCGCCGTGCACATCCCATCACGTCACTCTCTGGGCATCGGAACTTAGCAGACCCGCGCATGCTTATGACAAATTTCCTCTTTGAGTAGGTTGCTAAATCACATGCGCGTTCGTCGTTTGATTTACAGGCTGCTAGCTCTGGAGGCTGATCCGATTTCATTTCGAGAGCCGCCGCACACGACCCCCCCAAGTTTTCAAGTAGCGCCCAACGACCTTCCCCGTGAAAATGTGTACCTGGAACAAATGCCCACGCGACAAGCTACCCGGATCGGACTCCAAACTACAAGAACGTGACATTCCACCAGCGCTCAGACGTTAGTTGGAGGGAGGTCTTGATTAGGAGCCATGTTGTGGTTCGGAAAATTGGCAGTCATGCACACATGCAATTTTTTTTATACTATTTATAAAACTACATTGATGGATTGGATTTGGTATTCTCTGTTTCTGGTTGTCGATGTACAGAACCTGTGGTTGATGTCTTATGAGACCTAACATGTTCTGTTTGTCTCTAATGTCACTGTTCCCGGCTAAAACCCCAAACACAATCTTTACTGAAACAATAGTGGTATCTCGATTTCTACATTTGAGTATAGTACCAAAAAAAATAAAAAAAATAGCAGCGCTCCCGTCATTCATTCATAATAAACACAGAAACGCCATCCTGTCCCGTCAACTGTACTTCCATTTGTCAATCAAATCCGCTACTTTGGTTAGCCCTCGCTGCAGAGCTACCCCTGACGGCGTACCTTGTCGGTACACTCCTCCACCATCTCTCTCCTCCCATGCATCGTACACGGCACTCGCATGAAACTGTCGTGCCCCCCTCTCCAAAAGCAAGCGCACCGCCCCAATGTGCCCTCGCAGTGCGGCGTAGTGTAGTGCGGTGGCACCCTGCTCATTGCGGTGGTTGACGTCAATCCCCTGTTGCAAAAGGTGCTTAAGCGTCGCTTGGTTTGACGAAGCCTCAAACAGTACAGTGTCTCCGTGCGTTGTTAGAGTATGTGCGTTCGCGCCGAGTCGTAGCAGAAGTTCCACAGTCGAGAGATGTCCGTGAGATGCAGCCACGACGAGGGGTGTTCGCCCTGGGAAAATGGTGCTCTCCATGGATGCACCACAAGATACCAGTCGGAGTAGAATCTTGTCCCGCGCGTGTTGCGCTGCCGTGTGGATTGGTGTCGTTTGTGGCTCCGGCACCCGGTATTCCTCAGAGCTCATGCTCGTGCGACTCACCGTCGACGATGGCATTCGGGTGCCATTGTCGAGCAAGGCGTTAACAAGTTTCAGGTCGCCCGACTTGACAGCGTGTGATAGCACGCTCATTGCATCTGGTCCAATGCGCTCCGTGTCAGCACCGAGCTTGATCAATCGCCGGGCGCTATTGCCATTGCCGAGTTTCGCTGCGACCAGAAGTGGTGTCTCACAGGCCCTGTCCAGAGGGTCGACCGGAGCACCCGACGAGACGAGAAGCTGCAAGATGTGTGGCTTGTCTTTGTGGGCGGCCATGTGCATTGCGGTGTATCCAGAATGACTCGGACATGCTGATGGGTCGGCACCATGGGCTAATAGATACCGTACCGTTTCGTCGTGACCCGTTGATGCAGCGGCGAGAAGTGGCGTATTGCCGTTGCGGCTGGCTATATTTGGGTTCGCTCCACTGTCAATAAGCACAGCTGTAACAGCGGTGCACTGCGATGTGATGGCCATGGTAAGTGGTGTATGCTCATGCAATACTCGGTCGACATTGGCTCCTCGCGAAATCAACAATTGTGTGAACTCTTGGTTGCGCATGGAGATTGCCATGTGCAGCGCCGTCATACCGTCCTCAGCCCGTCGCATTTCCAGGTTTGCGCCAGCTTGAATCAGTTTTGTCGCCAAGTTCCATCGCTCTTCCGCGATCGCCACGTGCAACGGAGTCTGCCCTTTATCGTCATCCGCAATGTTAAGATCGGCCCCGGCGTTGATGAGGATACCCATGGTTTCATCGTCGAGGACGTTGGATGCAGCTGAGTGGTGGAGTGCGCAGCGGCCCTCGTTGTCGAGAGCATTGATGCGAGCGCCTAGGTGGACCACAAGAGTAGCAAACTGCTCTGAGAAGCCGCACTTAATACCTCGCATAAGAGCCGTTTCTCCATCAATAGTTGGTTCGTCAACATCAGCACCAGCTACCACCAGCAATGCCGCAATCAGTAAGTGCTTCTGATCAAAGGCGCGGTGTAAGGGTGATAGCATTGAACCGGGTAATAGAATGTTTGGATCGGTCCTATCCATCAATATCTTGAAGACGGTTTCTTGGTCCGTCTCCTCAATGGCGCTGTGCAGCTTTTGTGCCGCATCCGGCCCTTGTTTGTAAACCACACCAGGTGGGGGAACGAGGATGTCAAGAAGAACTTGGATTTCCGCCGAGTCACTGACTCTTGGCAGAACACGGTTTCGCTGGTTAGGTGAGCTGAAGCGCCTACCGAGTTCCCTCAGCGCCTCGTCTATATCGGCATCAGGCTCAATGACGCGGCGTCTGTTAACGAAATCATCGTTGAAGGTATACCCTGACCTATGCACCAAGTTAGGCCACCATTCCTGAATACTAGATGAAATCACTTTCTTACCTGGTAGCGGTATTGAATAAGCTGTGCATGGAAGCTTGGTGGGTGCGCATTCGTCCCAAAGAGGATTTGAGAGCGGGCTCGTTCCATACAATGATAAGATGAGGCTCCTTGAGGTCGATGCCGCTGTCTCTGTCTTGTGCTTTGATTCGTTTGACAGCGGCTCGTAGTTCGTGGACATCTTCCGAGACTGAGTAGATGTAGGCATTATTCGAGGCTCGCACACTTTCGATCCCTCCCTCAGTCGCCGCACTCAGATCATACACCCTCTCGAGGGCATCTGTAATGGCACGGCATTCCTTTGCAAGAGCAGATAAGGTGACGGGGCCTGTGTTAAGAGAATTGGCGATGCTGGCGCAGTCGTCTGTGAGCTGACGACATATCGAGAGCAAATCTTCTAGACTCTCTTGCTCGATACGAGGATCCATTCTGGTATGCGTATGTGTGTGCATGTGTGTGTGAAATTTGGGCAAAAAATGCGTGGTGGTGACTTCTTAAGAGTAGATAGTTGGAGCCGTTTGCGACGGGTATCAAAGGGCAACGCAACAGCGTTTTCGAACTTGCAAGTCCATCCGACGCACGGAAGTGGGTGGATAACGAAGCAAATGAGCTCCAGGCTCTGTCCTTGTCGAACTTGTCACACTCGAGAATGAAATCCAAATGGGCTTTTTGGGGGAACCTGGCATTTTAGCATCCTGGGCTGGACTCAGCACCCGTAGTATATCTTGAACATTAGTGTGGCTCGAGGAATCCCTGAGCAGCACAAGTTAGCGCCGCTAGCGCAGTCCAGCCACACCAACAGTTGCCCAGCCTGTTGGTTGTTACAGATCGGCAGTACCTAGAACAGCCTGGAATTGGTATGCTGGTTGTCTGGCTGCAGCCCTGGCGTTCGGCGTGCACTGGAGAACCCGTCCCATCCTACTGCATGGGTCGCCCCCAGTTGATGTGCTCCAGGGTGCCCCAGGGTGCCCCAGAGCGAACCCCAGCACCCTCGAAAGAGGGCTGTGGATTGAGGCTACAGCCTCGTAAATTTTTTTCATGCGTCTTATTGTCACCCACCAGCCGCCTCACTGCGCCCCCTCGTTGCCAAAGCAAAAATTATTCAGAGTCAGCAAGCTGGCGCGCTAGTAAAAGCCTACGCGCTCGCCGCTCCAACAACCCCTTTCGTGTTCTCGGTCTCGTCGAGAGAGGTGAAGCTTCTTTCGCGCAGGGGCCGACCACGGGCCTCCCGATTGCGTGGAGACGCACTTGTGGCTGCGGGCGACCGTCTCGTCAGACCGTTTCTGGGAGTCTTAATGAGGCATGGTGCGTGTCATGCTCAGTGTTCTAGTTGGCTTCTGCGTTCGATGCTTCTGATGGTGAAACCGGAATGCGGACCATATCACAAAAGAGGGCGCCGGACAAATCCTCTGTTTCCGAATTATACCAAACTTTCTGTAGTAGACTAGAATAAATGCAGCTGTATAGTGTGACAAGCAGCCAGATGCTGGCAATTGGATCGGTTGATGGCTTGATGGCTTTTGGCCAAGCTGATAGCGTTGCTTCTTGCATTATGCTAATCGGATGTCAGGGTTAATGCCGCGGGACCACCCACCTGCGTCAAGCTGGAACCAGGGTCGTGCTGACCCACGATTCAGATGCCTTAGGTTTCGGCCGGCGGTGTTACATTTCATCCGTACCAGCCTGCCGGGACCCTCTCTGCTGGACGCTTCGGCCAAAGCCTTGAATTTGCGTTACTAATAAAGCTTTGACGACGCTATCAGTTCAGTAAAATTGTCGATTCATTACCTTGAATGCCTTGCACGCGTTAGCCTTGTCGCGTTTCATCTATACCCACTAGTTCCTCTCAGAATAGCACACCTCCCCCCACAACTGTCCATCCTGGCTAGGTTACTCTGGAAAGACTCGGCTGGCGACGCCTCTAGTCAGAGGTCGCCTCATATACCACAAGATACCATGGCACAGCCGTCAACCCACCAGACGTTGTCCCCGCAGTTTTGCTTCTCGCCTGTCATTGTTCGAGGTGCGCTACGAGGCTACATTGGTCATGCAAGACCCCGCTGACTCGGACAAGACTTCTTGAGGCTCTCGAGGTCATCAATTGATGATTCAATCAATCAGAACCTTAATGCTCTCGTAACGCCGTCTCGATCCGGATTCGATCCATCTTCCACTTCTCAACGGGCTGCGAGACCACTATACCGTCAAATAAACACTGTGGCGTGTTCAACTTTCAAAGACCAAGTCTTGTTTCCCTCATGGCAAGCTCGAACCGAAGTGTTGAACTACTGCGCTCTCGTCGCCGCAAGCCCCGACCCGGACGATCCAGACCGAACATTGAGAGAGCTGGAAAACCAAAAGGACCGCGAAAGAGTTGTTGATGAACGTCAAGATCCTTACTCGGGTAGATTCTTCCCGAGGGAGGCAAGAACTGAAAGGTTGGCTTCCCTTGTACGACAAGAGAGGGGAGTTGAGAGCATTGTCCGACACCGAACCTGGGAACTGGTTAAGGAACGCTGCGGAGACTCTACCAACACTTGGGAAGAAGCTGTAAGTGATTGGACGCAAAGGCAGAAGTCCAAGCCGAGCGAGTAGATGTGAAATGGGACGAAACATTAGCGGATAGACTGGGACGCGCCTTGGACGCGCCACGACAGAGAAAGATGATTGTCGCGACAAAGAAACACTGTACAACTTGTATAAAAAACGACGTCATGACTTGTATTATACTGTACTCAACTCCGAAAAACGAGGAGCAAAGATAGACATTGCTTGTTTAATTGAACACTTTTAACGATTAACGGTTGTGTTGAGAGTAATTAAACCTGAATGTCACCCCATGAACAGCTCTAATTAAAGCCATAACAATGCATACAAGTCTGCTTCAAACAACCAACGCTTATTAATGCTGCGAGCATGATTTCTTGAAGCCTATATATCTGATGATGGTTAGGTTGCTGCGTTGTCAACCACAGGGTTACGGCTGAGCTACCCCGCCAATTCCGCTCCAGCAGCCCACATCGCCCACCACTGAGGCCCCGAGAATCTGCCGATGCAGGAATTGCTGTCACTCACAAAGGTCTCCCGGAAAATATCGTGTTCGGGCTGTAAACAACCAACATCTCTGTTTTCACCTGGGCGAGGAAGCCAACCATTTGTCCTTCATTCTCCTTCGCCAGCCTCCGACGGCGGAGAACTCTTCATCATCCGACCCGAACCCTCCCACCCACGATACTCCACTACCCCTCCACTTCCACTTCGGCCTAAGAGCTCGTGATCGCTTTCCGATCCTCTTCGCTCCAGCGCTCCGAATTCACGAACTGAGCCCTCTGAAAACCTCCTCCGTCTCTCTCGGTTCTAGGACCTATACTTCACAATGCCGCAGCCCCTCGCCTCGAAAGAGGCGTCCCTCTTTCGATCCGTCATCCGCAGCTACGAGGATAAACAATACAAGAGAGGATTAAAGTCCGCAGAGCTTATCCTCAAGAAATATCCCAAGCATGGCGACACTACCGCTATGAAGGCCCTGATCCTAAATGCCCAAGGAAAGACTGAGGAAGCGTTTGCCCTTGGCAAGGAGGCCTTGACTATGGACATGAAGTCGCACATCTGCTGGCACGTGTATGGCCTGTTGTACCGAGCGAACAAGAACTACGAAGAGGCAATCAAGGCATATAGGTTCGCTCTACGACTGGAGCCCGAATCTGCTCAGATCCAGCGTGATCTGGCCATTCTCCAAGTTCAAATGCGTGATTACCAGGGCTACATCCAGAGCCGCACTGCCATGTTGCAAGCGCGACCACAGATACGCCAAAGCTGGACTGCCCTCGCCATTGCCCATCATCTGTCTGGTAACTTGACCGAAGCCGAGAACGTCTTGACAACCTATGAGGGCACACTTAAGACCACTCCTCCTCGTTCCGACATCGATCATTCCGAGGCCATCATGTACAAGAACTCGATCATCGCAGAACAGGGGGATTATGAGAGGGCATTGGAACACCTCAATACTGCGGCCAAATACAACCTGGACCGCCTAGCGGTCATGGAGGCCCGGGCCGAGTATCTCACGAAGCTTGGGAAGCACGAGGAAGCTGCAAAAGCCTATCGGGGATTGCTTGACCGAAACTCGGAACGCTCCACGTACTACGAGAAGCTTCTCGAGGCTCTTAGCATTCCGCAGGATGACCACAAGGCGCGAAAGGCCATTTATGACGAATACGCCGAGAAGTTTCCCCGATGCGATGCCGCAAAACGACTACCCCTTGATTTCTTGACTGGTGAGTCGGGAATAAACTGTGCAGCCTCTTGACCGAGTATACTGACGCAGTCGTAGGTGATGACTTTAAGCAGGCTGCTGAATCATACCTGACTCTAATGTTCAACAAGGGCGTTCCCTCAACGTTTGCGAACCTCAAGCATCTCTACTCCGACCCCTTCAAGAAGAACACACTGCCCGAGCTGACGGAAAAGTATCTGCAGTCGCAAACTGGTGATGCCACCAGCAAGGACAAGGGTGAGGCGGCTGCGCTTTACTACCTTGCACAGCACCACAACTACTACCTGAGCCGGGATCTCACCAAGGCAACGGAATATACCGACAAGGCTATTGAGAAGGACCCCAAGAGCGTTGACTTCCACATGACCAAGGCGCGGATCCTTAAGCATAGCGGTGATATTCAGAAGGCTGCTGAGATGATGGATCGTGCCCGAAAACTGGATCTCAAGGATCGATATATCAACACCAAGACTGCAAAGTACCAGCTCCGAAATGATGAGAATGAGAAGGCATTGAAAACTGTGGGTCTGTTCACCCGCACCGACAGTGTTGGAGGACCGCTTTCAGACCTCTTGGACATGCAGTGTATGTGGTTCTTGACAGAGGATGGTGAATCATATGCGCGACAAGGAAACATTGGTATGGCTCTGAAGCGCTTCCACGCCGTTGGAAACATCTTTGATGTTTGGCAAGAGGACCAGTTTGATTTCCATAGCTTTTCCCTGAGGAAGGGTCAGATCCGAGCCTACGTTGACATGATGCGCTGGGAGGATCACCTGCGTGACCACCCTTTCTTCTCCCGGGCTGCTCTCGATGCCATTGACATCTATCTGAGACTGGCGGAAAAGCCGTCATCAAATGGAGTCAACGGAGCAGACAACGAGGATCCCGAAGACGCTCTGGCAAAGAAGAAGGCAGTCAAGAAGGCCAAGAAGGAGCTTCAGCGACTGGAAAAGGAAGCTCTCGAGAAGCAGGCCAAGCAAGACCCCAACAAGGCCAAGGACGGCGAAGCAAAGAAGAAGGACGACGACCCATTGGGCCTGAAGCTGGCAGAAACGACTGATCCTTTGGGTGAGGCGACCAAGTTCCTCAACCACCTACTCCAGTACAGCCCAAGGAACCTTGAAGCCCAGCTCGTGGGCTTCGAGGTTTACATGCGCCGCAGTAAGTTCATAAATGCGATTGTGAGGGGAACATATGACTGACACAAAAATGATAGAGAAATATGTCCTTGCGCTCCGCTGCCTCAAAGCAGCTTTGGCTCTTGATAGTGACTCGCCCAAGGTCCATGAGCAGGCTGTGGCTTTCCGACAACTGTTGAACACTGCCACTGACCTTCCGCCTAAGGTTCTCGAGGTCCTCAAGGCTGAATTCGAGACTATCGATGCATCGACAGACCTGAACAAGTACAACGATGAGTTTGAGTCGAACAATAAGGACAGTGCCCTTCACGTGCTCTCCGCCATCAAAGCAAGGAAGCTTCTCGGCCAAGACAAGGCCAAGAGCGAGGAAGATCTTCTAAAAGTGCTCGACATTCCTGGAACCGAGTTCACTGATGCCATCGAGGCCCTGGAGACTCTGAAGCGATGGAAGTCTTCACAAGTAGAGGCGTTCAAGAAGGCAGCCCAAAGCAAGTGGCCAGATGTTACAAGACTCGCATAGAAGGCCTGATTACGAAGAAATGAGATGGGCATCACGGAACGGCATGGTGATCAAAGGGGGAAACAGGTACGTATATGTTGAGAAGATTAGGGAACGGGCACCCAAAATGTAGAGTGAGATGTGGGTTCTAGATAGGGCGGCAGACTGGCGCATGAATTTCCTTTAGGGGACGTATGGTTCGGAGTTTTGGGACGTGTGGAAAAGTCGAGCACCCCATTTTAGAACGCAGAAAAAGCACATCGTCAATTTTCTTGATAAGGGTTTCCACTCTCTATGTTGTATCTACGGAGGTTAACGCTTGAAGTAATGATAGCCTGCCCCGCCCAGACAAGAGAGATTTTGTGTATATTTTTCAATGTCAAAATTAATAAATCTCAAGAGGTAAAAGTGTATAAGAGTATTAAAATAGGAAAAGACTAAACCCCAAAAATCTATAGAAAAATAAACAATGTTATAGTGTGAATTTAATCATTGACATAGTGAAACCTACAAGCAGTGATTAATTCAACCTTCCTGTTTATGCGGGTCAAGCTAATAATACTTCAAGCGTCAACCCGCGTATAGAGCGAGTTGAAGTTGTGATTCACATAATGTGGCTTCATTCGCCCAAGATATATATAGTGGCAGCCAATCGCAGGCCCCCCCAAACCACCAGTTGCTGTCCGGTGCCCCGCGGACTCCTTTTCTGCCTGTCTCTCCCCAACTGAGGAGCGGAGGCGGAACGCGCAGCAACCCCTGCCGCCTCGTCAGCGATCAAAGTGAGCGGACATCCGGAGCTTTCCTCCTTTGTCTTTTCCAGTTTCGCATCTTGATGTTTTTTTCTTCCCCTTCTCCCCTTTGCCTTGTACCGCGAATTTGGCTCATCTTCATCCTGGTTCCGGTGTGGGATACTTGTGCCGCTCATTTACCACTCTCACGTTGGCCTCTTTTCTGTCGCTGCTGTTTGTTTCACACGCGTTTTGGGACTTTCGCGCCGCCGGGCTCCGTCAGACACGGGGTGAACCCACCTTTAGCGCCAAAGCTTTCTCCAACCCCCCCAAGCTTGGAGCCTTTTTAGGTCTGCAGACGGCGACTTAGCCTCGTCCAATATCCACACGCTCAGGGGCCCACACGGCGATCCCTTGTCCAGGCCGACACTTGTGCGAAGCAAACTCTCACTCTTCGACCATCAATGGTAAACGTTGCAGCAATGGCCACAGACATGGGAATTGGCATGCGCCTCCACCTCGAGGACAAGAAGACTCTCACCATTGGCGTGGACGATCTCGAGTTAGACGGTATGCCCGGATCCCTCGGCAACATCCCTGTAGGGCCGTGAAGCTGAATGCTAATCATGACCAGATCTCACTGCTAACAAGGCTGCTCGCAGCTCGTGTGTGCCATTTGGTTCTGGTGAGATATCCCTTAATACACCTCGGCTTGTAGTAATTTACAGCTTTGGTCTGCTCACAGGGCTTACTTGAATTTCTTAGCGCCTCCCAAAAGGCAGACAATTTCTTTTTACAACATCCTTTGGGTCGAGGTTGTCGACAACACCCTCACCATCGACTATGCTGTACGCGCCTCGAAGACCCAGATAAAGCCTAAGAAATGGACGTTTCAGATTGCCTTCACTGATGATGAATCCACCCCCAAAAACTTCGTCGCGACGTTACTTGCCAGAGCCTATGGAGAAGCGAAGCCTCAGAAGCGTGCGTATATCTTGATTAATCCCAACTCTGGTCCTGGTGGTGCGATGCGCCTGTGGGAAGATGAAGCCAAGCCTATTTTCGATGCGGCGAGGATGTCTCTTGACGTCGTGGTTCTCACTCGTGGCGGCGAGGCAACTGAGTTGACCGAAAAGGTTGATTTGACCAAATATGACACTATCACGGCGTGCTCTGGAGACGGGACACCGCATGAAATCTTCAATGGGCTGGGCAATCGAGCCGACGCACGGCATGCACTCTCCACTATGGCCGTGAGCCATATCCCCTGCGGCTCAGGCAATGCTTTTTCCTGTAACCTGTACGGCTCCCATCGTGCTTCATTTGCAGCTCTGGCCATTGCCAAGGGTGTTGTGACGCCAATGGACCTTGTTTCCGTAACCCACGGCGACAAGCGTATCCTGTCATTCTTGTCCCAGTCTCTGGGCATCATTGCCGAAAGCGATCTCGACACGGAGCATCTCCGATGGATGGGCAGCGCTCGATTTGAATATGGTGTCGTGACCCGCATTTTCAAGCGCACATGCTATCCTTGCGACCTGGCAGTAAAGGTTGAGATTGAAGAGAAGCCTAATGTCAAGGCTCACTACAAGCGCCACGCAAGTAACACCAATCTCCAGAAGCTAGCGAATGGCGATGCCGACAATAATGGTGAGGGTGATGGCGATGACCCCGGACTCCCAAAACTCCAGTATGGAACGGTCCAAGATCCCCTTCCCGAGGGCTGGGAGCTCGTGCCAAACGAAAAGGTCGGCACGTTCTATGCAGGAAACGTAAGATTTATTGGGCAAATGACTTCTTATAGAGGCTGACATGGTCGTCGCAGATGGCTTATATGGCTCCAGATACTAATTTCTTCTCGGCCTCGCTGATTTCCGACGGATGCATGGATCTTGTCACCATTGACGGTGACCTTTCTCCGGCAACTGCCGCAAAGGTCATGCTTCAAGTCGAGTCGAACAAGTTTTTTGACAACCCCCATGTCAACTACAAAAAGATATCGGCGTATCGAATCATCCCCCGCAAACAGGAAAGCGGCTGCATCAGTGTGGATGGCGAGAGGATTCCCTTTGGCCCGATCCAGGCAGAGATTCACCAGGGACTTGGCCGAGTCATTTCGAAGGCTGGCAAGTACGAGTCGGAAGGACCCGCTGACTGGGACAAGGTGACGGCTGTTGACCGTATTCACGCCTAGTGTCGAGGCGAAACCGATTCGATATATTATATACTGTGAATATGGAGGCGCCAAATGTTGCTGATGACCCCCGAGGGACGCACAAGCAACTGTTAGAAATGCTAATTATACCCTATGAATGGAACACGGCGCGTGGGATTCCCTGTTTGGGTTAATAATTTGTGAGACTGGAGGAGATAGAAAGAGATGGCTCAAAGCCATGCCCAATAATAAATCGAGCTGATATTATACGAGACTCGTTTGCAGAACGATGTTTCCTAGCCAAATTCTTCTTCTTTTTATTCACCTTCTTCTTAATATTGGGTGTGGGATTAACACAGCTCTGGGCATACGCCGTGCGCTTGGCGTTGCGGCGGGTTCAGTGCGCCAATGATGGATGGCATGGCGGGGTAGCATTTGTAGCCGCTCTCCAAAAATGCCCCCCATTACCCCACCACCGCTGGCAACATTCCCTCGTAAATATTCAACCTCCACTCCATCCCTATTCAAATTTAGCTATACCACAGCCGCTAAGCCGGTGAGACTTCAAGCCATCTTCAAGTCAAAGGAACTCGTGGTATGTTCAATTAGCAGCAAGATGCCCGGCAAAGGTGGAAGGGGAAGGCCTCCGTCAGGCCCTTGGGGAAGGCTCAAGCCTGTCGAACAGGATCCGCTGCAGAGTATGGGCCTCCCTTCCAAGGGCGATACCAGGTACGCAAACATCAATCAGCGACTGCGCGGAGGCACATTTGAAGATTTGGTTGCTGTATGAAGTTCCTGTTGACAATTGCGGACCAGACTGCTCGACTTTAAGACCCAGGAGAAGTACTACACCAAAATCATGGAACGGTATATGACGTTTTGCTCAGATGCCGGCGAGCGTGACGAGCTGCTTCGAAGGTTTTCTTCGCTTGAGATTAGTCCTCCAAATTCTTCCCCGGTGACGACTTCAGGTTCATCGAAGGAGCCGTCAGCTACAGCACTCCAGAGCCCAGATAATACCAAGGCGCTCTCGGATGTCATGATGGCGCTGCGAAAACTGAGGGAAGGCATTGTCGCCTCCAAGCGTGCGGATGATTTTGCTATCCAGGCCTACCTCTTTTGCATTCGCCTCTCAGTTCTGGTCAAGCACCCTGAGTCGTACCACCCCGCCATCCTACATCTGCTGCGATACATATTGCCTCTCCATCCTCTGACGTCCATCGAAGTCCAGGAGGTCGTGGGCTATCTGATTCTAGACGCCGCGTGTCGGCGTAGAGAGTTGGCAGATGCATATTCTATCAGGAACATGTACAAGATCAAGGACCCCAAGCTGGACGCTGCGCTGGATGCGCTGACACACGACAACTACATCCTCTTCCAGCGCGTCAAGAGAGATGTGGACCGACACCGCGCCAAGCTCCTGGAATGGGCCGAGGCTGACATCCGGTTGCATGCATTGAAGTGCTTCGGCAGAACATACCTAGGTGTGGACCTGGGGTTTCTAGAAATGGCAACAGATGCAAAATGGAAGGACTTGAAGGACAATGATGGCGTTGGATGGGAGCTGGACGGGGAAAGAGTGGTGATTCGCAAAGTGAAAGCGCGGTGAGCATGTCAATTTTTGTAAGTTGTATTGATACCCCTATCAGGATACATTGGAGAGAGGAGCGGTACTTGCAGCTGTAGAGAGCGGCGTCTGTATTTTTTATTGGCAAAGCGGGTACAGATGGCGTTTGTAACTGAGGGTTTCCAATTTTACGGCTTGAACTAGCGAAAGTTGATTGGGCAAACACACATCGGACAATCGAGGCAACCCGTGAATCACGCAGGTTTGTTTCTATTGTTTTCTCGACATGACCAAGCACCTCCATCCTTGAGACGATCCATATGTGATTGCACGTCTATACCTTGCATGTGCCCAATACTAGGTTACTGAGGCACCAGTTGCCGGTTGCTCGCAACTGCCCGCAACTTTTCTTCTTCGTCCTCAACAACTTCCAAGTCACGCCTCAACACGGCTCCCTGTCGATTAGAAATGCCTCCGCAGAGAAAGAGACCAAGGAATTCGCGGGTGCCGGTCCCAGAGGACCAGGCGGTACAATCGCTTCTTCTGTCCGATCATCGAACCGCTTGGCTCGTCAAGTATGGATCATCGTTTTCCCCCTGCTCTCAAATCAACTCGTCCTCCTCCCCATGCCCTATTTCACAGGATATAGTCCTCGTATCGCGCTATAAAAAAAACCAATACTAACTTGTGTCGGCTTTCCAGTGATGATCAGCTAGTTGAGCTCAAGGCGCGGAACGAGACGTTTCAAGTTTCCAAGAGCATCCTCATCAAGCACTCCGAGTACTTTCAGGGATGCTTCAACGGCCAGTTCCAAGAGGCCAACAAAGGGGTGGTCGAATTTGACGACGAAGTCGATCCGCGCTACCTGGCCCTATACATAGGCCTCGCCTATAGTCGCTCGACCATCGTCCCACACACACCACCGCCTCCGGCCGATAACCCCGAGGCATCGGCCCCCAAGACGCCGCTGCGCGACTTTGTCGAAGTCTACAAGCTGTGCGACCGGTTCCTGAGCACAGAAATGGCAGTTTTTACCGAAAGGTGCATCAAAACGGCCATTGGCGACGGCCACAGGGCTCTGTTCCGCACCGGCACAGACGACGGCCTCCAGAAGACGCTCACGCGAGACTTTGCCGACGCGTACGAGGCTCTGGACCCGGCCCACGCGGCGCAGAGCGAGCTGGGGGCCATCATGATCACATACTTTTGCGAGGGCGTGAGTTACAAGGCGTGGAATTCCGGGATAGAAGATCTCATAGACCGGCCGCGCTTCGTGGCTCAAGTCTCGAGAGGCTTTGCGTCTAAGCTGGACCAGTTGCAGGGATCAAAGCTCAGGCGAAAAGAGTTGAAGGGTCCATGACGAGAAATTTCATTCGAATAGTGGAGGCATGTTTTGGCAGGAGATATAAGGTAGCACGGAAGACGATGTTTTTCTTGGGAGCACGGAGTTCTAATCCTATTTTTTCTCTCTTTTCTTTCCTTCTCTACATTTTACCCCCTAGGAATTGGGATTTGGGAGGGGAGGGAATTTTTTCTTTCTTCAAAATTTATACTCGACAAGCGACAAGCGGGTTGGTTGCATCTTTGGGAGCTCTTGAGAGGTTTGATTTGAAGAATTGTTTTCCGTTGCTTTATACCAGGGCACCTGGTTTCGATTGCGAACCTGAAAAAATGGTGATAAATCCGAGATGCTGCGTACGGCATGGGAAAATGGGCCAACAGATCTTATCTCGGGATTGGAACCTAATCCATTCGTCTCCGCAATTCCCAGCAGTAGCTTAACCAATGGCTTAACCAAAAGCAAGACGTTTTGTTCAACGGGCACAGGCGAGGGAGCAGAATCAATCTAAGTAGGCATAATTTCAACAAATTACTTGCCTTCCCGTTGTCAAATATCAAAGTTGTAGGGAAGAAATTGCACAATGCTTAGAATTGTTTAACCGTTGTTATTCATGTCTAAGGAACAAGGCACGAAGCTGTCACACTCGTCGCTTGCACCAAAGCACCCACGCAAATGGGAGTCTCTTTGTCTAATCTACCAAGACCTTTGGGATTTCAATGAGTAGCCGCGGGTATTCATCCCGACACGAACTTCTCCCGCCCGGCTGTTTCAGCCAGCTACGTAATGGTTAAATAGCAGACACCAAATAGTTCCCGAGAATCCTCGTCCCTCGAAAAACGCTCGGGGACACCTTCCTGCGGCGCTGGAACCGTGATTCCGACGGCACCCTGGACTTCAATCACCGGGAGGCCGAGCGTCACGTGCAAGGCTTCGGGCTGGGGCGCCGGCTAAGATGGGCAACGGCGGTGGGTCCCCTCCCGTGGCTTCGGCATGTGTAATCAGTCCCTGGCGCTGGTTTTTTTATGTTTCGGCAAGAAGACCTCAGCCTAAGCTACCAAGCAGGCAGAGCAAAGGCGAAAGACCGAGCTCATCGAAGGTGTTGACTGGATGAGAAAAGACCCGGGAAGGGCGGACAAAAGAACTGAAGGAATGATGAGGTGTCGATGGAGATTGAATAGTGCGCCATCGGTATGAAGTTGATGCGGCGAGGGGCGGATGGATGTATATTTGTCCATGTCGTCATTTTTCGATGCATAATGTTGATGCTCAGATGCTTCCATTACCAGGTGCTTAAAGCCATGTTCCGTGTTCCAACACAATAAATGCTCCGTAGTGTGGTATTCCGATGATAACGCCGTTGACCATGCAAACAAGTATGATGACCATGTCATCTTAATACCGCCGCTAGTGTTGTTCCAAAAAGTGATGCGCCAATGCCTCTCCGAGAAGGAAAGAAAGAGAGAAAAAAACATATGTCCGTCGAGACTTTGTCATCGGTGCGTGGTGTTGTCCATTTGTCGATGTGTCTTTTTTGGACTGTTGTTGATGTGGATTCACTTATCGCTTCTCGTAGTATTTGATCGCTTTTTCGAGCTCTTCCAGGCTGGAGCGGTCTCCGTACATTTCCATGAGCATCTCGTTTTGCTGCCTCTGGGCGGCATGCTCGCGCTCCATGTACTCGATCTGGGCCTGGCGTCGATGCTGGGCCATATCGAGGTACGTCTTGACGCCGTAGCCGACGACGACGACACCAGCAACAGGTTTGAGCCTGTTTTTGAGAGTGGTCAGATTCTTGGCGTTCATTTTTAATCCTGCGGGGGGAGGGGGGGGTGTTTTGGTCAGGTTCGAGGCGACTTGGGAGAATGGGACCGGAAGGGATGGATGTAAATGTAATGGGTTAAGTTGTTGGGGAAGCTTACCAGGTAAAAGGCATTCTTCTTCGGGGTCGTAAGTGGGGGACAATGTTAGGGTGGACTCGGGCGGCAGTGGAGAAGGACTGTCGAGGGACGCGGTTCATGGTGACGGTTTGAGGAGAAAGAAGATGGGAGGAGATGGGTGGGAGACAGGGTCTCAATGGAAATTTCGAGTTTCGAGCTGTTGTAGATGAGTTGGATTGAGTTGTCTTGGACAAGCTTGCACAGTATATTCTTAACTGGACTCTAGATCCTGAAGGGGAGAAGGGGGGCCAGGCGGTTATAAGTTGAGGACAGCCGAAAGGTCCCGGTGCTTGGCCCGGCAAATCGAACCACCTTGGGAGGGCGGCGCTGGGCGATGATGCAGCGTCGGGTACGGGCCATGGTGGACAAGCACAAGAGTATGGGGTGACAGGGGGGGCAGCAGCGGGAGTGGGGCGGGGGTGTGAGTGCGTCCATGGGAGGAGTGAAGATCGCAGCGGGATGCGGTGCAAGCGCATTGCGCCGAGTGCAAATCAACCCAACTCAACCCAGCTCAACCCAGTGTGTCTGTGTGTGGGGAAAGGCTGCTTGGACAGGGTGTGGTACCATTTCCTGGCTGCCGTGGAGGCAGAACGATGGAAGCTCCAGCCGGAAAGCTCAAGGTGGAAGCCGACGGTAGCGGGGAGGGTAACTTGATGTGGGTGCCGTTTGGTTACGAGAAGTCTCCTAATTTGGTTTAGTCGCTCCCACCCAGGGTCCATGGAAGAGCTGTACATGTAGTGCAGTCTACAGTACGTAAAGTATTTGTGCTTTTTCTGGTCGAGGCATTATGTGCGAGAACAATACCAATAGACGGTCCGTAAATCTATTATCAGCTCTGTCTGACACACACGAGCGACATGGCAAGCTCCCCAAGTCTAGAAGCTGGCGCAGACACTGGCGCTGGCACAGACACTGACACAGACACTGACACAGACGACGCTGAAGGGGACACTGAAGGGGACACTGAAGGGGGCACACGCACACACGACACAACGGGGCGGCAGGTACAAAACGCACATGCCACTAGGCGGGGGTTGCAGGTGGCCTGTGATCTGTCGCCTGTTCGTCTACAGTCTCTCACCACCATGACCTCACAAGAGGGTCCGTCCCTCTGAAAATGGCCAGTTTTCTGTTCCATGGCGACAACAACAGAACAGCAAAGCCCGAGCAACTGTGGCCATGAGCCCTTCTCATGGCACCACTGACAAAACTGGACCATATCTCATATTATTCCGTCGCAGGCAAAGCATGCGCACCCACTGCGCACAGCACCCACACCTCTCTCGTGCCCCCCGTCGTGTGCTCGTGACAGAAGCCCAATGCACTTTGTTTTTTTGTATCTCCCCAAAGGCAACACGAAGCAGCAGGATGGTGTGCAGAAAATGAAACACTCAAGACTTGTCGCACTCGGTCACTTTCCGTTCAACCACCCTGCTCTTAAATCCGCCCCCCGCATTCTTGTTCCAGGCGCGGATATGCAGGCGCACAGCTTGTGCCAGGCGGGACATTTGTGTGGCTGCTGGACCCCTAACAGACGCAGATACCTAGAAATCCAGACACACCAAAACATGCCACTTCCCCATAATATGAAAGAAAAAAAAAAGAAAACAAGGTTGTGGTCACCCTCACCTCCCAGCCCTTTGCCGGCAATCTCATCTGACATTCCTGTGTGCTGCTTCGGCTTCGGAATCTCGATTCCTTTTCGGCTATATAGATTCACGGTTGAATGGAAAGGTTGTCATCACCATTTGAATCTGCTTCATGTCTTCGCCACTCCTTTTCCAGACAGGCAGACATTACGAAGCCGGCTCAGAAGGCGGCATGTCCAGGCAGGTATCATCACATACTTTGCTAGCCACTTACGTTTTCTTCTTGCAAAATGTGCCATGACTACATATCCAGTCTAGCCATTGAGCCATGACACTTGTGTCACCTCTCCTCGCTATTCAAGCCACAATGGAGCAAGTCAAACAAGTTAGGCATGGCCTTGGTTGGGCTCCACGGACCCCCGGACCCCACGATGATCCTCCCCGGCTCTGCCTAGTCCTGTGTCGAGGTTTGCCGATATGGAATCGCCTCCACTACAACCATGGCATGCAAGCGTCCTTTCGCAGGATGCTCATGTAGGGAAAGTGGCGTGTGGCATGGTTTATACAGCATGCACCTCGACAAAAGGGATGTCTCAAACCTACACCGACTCTACACCGTGCTCCTGCCATGGCCGCTGGCCTCAATATCACCGTCAACTGCTACACCACCTCCTCTGCTTGTCTTACACTTACAACACTACCCCATACTTGATTGGAAATCCCCCACGTTACCTGCCGCCGCCACTCCAATCTTCCCCACACTCTATAATTGGTCCTCCAACTGGTCTCGGCTTCATCCACGTTTACCGACGTAATTCCTCGCATCTCCGAACCGCTGTTGGACGAGTTGGACGAGTTGCACATGTCGAGCATTTTGCGAACCTCTTTGTCCTCCTAATCACACGCCGGCTAAACCGAAACCGTACATTCAGCCCTTAGCTTTGTGATATCTATGTTGCACTTGTCTCTAGTAGTCTAGTTGTCTCCCAGCGACACTTAATGTGCACCCTTTCGATAGCTTCTCGTCCTACGAGACATGCAGCAATATCCTGTTGCCATCCGCTCCGGCTGAGCCTTCGGCGGGGACCTCCGTTGCCCGGCCCGGGGTAGTATGGATAGAATCTCCGGAACCACAAAGCGGGCCGGGTTCAGCTCCAGACTCTTGCTGCTGTGCATCTCATGCTTTCAACCACATGGATGCCCCAAGTCTAGCCCGCCGACGGCATGTTTCATCAGATCCCGATGGTCAAATAAAAAATCCTCCTCGGACTTGCACATATCATTCGGAAAGTGGCCGAAAGCCGGTTACCCTGATAAGCTCGGCAAATGCCCCTGCTTTCTTGGATATGCATAAATCAGCGGTTAGTTGCCGGTGGCAAGCTTTGCTCTAAAACGGAGTTGTCTGTGAATATCTTGGTGTGCAAGTGAATGGTGAATCAGCGGTCTGGCCTCATACATGAATCCTGGTACAGTTTCTAGACGCCAAGGGGCCTAGGCATTCCTGCAGGCATGATACTGCTGCTATCCAGCATAGGGTCAAAGGGTTACATTGCGGTCACCAACCCCCGATTGGACGCGCAGTTGCCTCCTCCCCAGGCATATTGGGCCGTGATGAAGCACCTGCGAATACAGTTGAAGCCAGCAATAGCAGTAGATGCTATTATTCTACAATATCATTTCCAAAAGTCGCCTGGCAAAGATATTTTGACACTTGCAGGATCTGTATCATCTCTGCATCCCTCGTTTTGCCCATTAATCGTGTCCCCCTCAATATCACAGGCCCTTTCTTACCAACCAAGACGGAACGGGACGGGCCGTCGCCCTCATCAAGGCTTACCACCACCTTGCTTCGCCCAACAAGAATCAGCCATCGCCTGGATGGCTACCAGAGATCGTGGCTTTATTGATGAAGCGATGGTAGCCGGGAATCACGGCTTTGAGACATTCGGAACCCTCCACTAATACATATGTCGCTCGGCTTTTAAGATTCAGACAAGGCATCACGAAAAGGAAAGCCGAGAATCAATTCTCTTCCATGTTTTTTTTTTTCAACCGTTCAAATAATAATGAATTCTAAGAGGCCTGTATCCCATCCGATTCATCTGGAACCCTTCAATCGAGTCTCCAGGATATCATCATGCAACACACACATTGCATAAACAAAGGAAATTAAGTGTCATGAGTGCCCGTTATCAGAAAAGAAACAGAGGCTGTTATTTAGACAATGCTTTGCCCAAATTCATCTTCTCATCCTCCTAATCGGGTTCGGTCGATGGGCTTCATATTTCCCAAGGCCGCCCAGATATCCAACATTTTGAAGAAAGTCTTCCTCTGACGCCTCGTGCTCTTCCCGGACAACCAAATCCCCGTCGTTGCCATTGTTTGGGGCGTGGGCAAGCCGCGTTGAAGAAGAAACAGGGAATTTGTCGAACCACGCATCCCAGGTGTACTCCCAGTGCTGGTCACACATCATGTTTACTTGCAAGAAACAGCGATCCCAAGTCATGATCCAGTAATTGAGCGTCAGAGCAGTCAGGAACTGCGCGGCCTGCTCGGGGGTCTCCATTTTCCAGGCGGCAGAGCGGCACGTCCTGTGTTTGCGAAACAGCTCAGCCCTGAACAAGAACTGCAGGGCGGCAAACTTCAAATCCCGGGGCTTCCCGTCGTCCACGTCCAGATACTCGTGGACGATTGCCACTCGCTCCCGCGTCTTGACGCCAAAAACGGCATCTTGAAATATGGGCTGGACTTCCATCAACACCGTCTGCAGCTCCTCCTGGTTGATCTGGATTCGGTTCACTGAGCACACGCTCAGGAACCTCCAAAATGAGGCGCGAATGGGCGGGGAGTCGACAAAAGACCAGATGTCCTGGAGCTTTGCTGTCTTGGCCGCAAAATCGACGAGGTCCGGGAAGAGATGCTCCACCATGGCCTTGACAAAATCCTTGTGGCAGTCGATGACGGGTAGATCGTCGTCGTTGAGTTCCTTGTCCATCAGGTAGTAGCGGGGAACGTCGAACGCTACCGCCTCCGCGAGGCAGTTCAGCCGGAAGCAAAAGTTCATCCTTGTGTCGGGCCGGCCACGGGAAATCTGGCGCTCAAGGAGAGCCCCCCGTGTGAGCTTTTGGCGCCGTAGTATCATGGGCACCGCCAGGTCCCGCCTCTTCGAGCTTTGTGCCGCCTGGAGTGCTGGCTTTGACGGCTTGGGAAGAGCAAGTTTCTTGGGTCTCGCCTCAACCGCGTTTCCAGGCGCCGAATTCTTCTCTCTAGTCGTCGGTTTCCCATCGGTAACTGGCCCCCCCCACGATGCTGGCCCGGATTGCTCAGATGCACTGCCAGCCGCTCGCGCCATCATTTTGCCAAAAGTGAGTGAACATGGTGCAAGTTGTCGGGCACCTCGTCCACAATTTGGGAGTTTTTCAAAAGATGGGGGCGCTCATCGCTGTTTGATATGCATTGCAGCCTGTTGAAAGAAAAAGCATATGCATGAGGATATTGGTGCAGCGTATTCCAGGAAACGTGCAGACGAACAAAGAAGAAGGTGCAGTAGCCCTGAACACACCACCCTACCTGCAGCCAGCTATTATGGGTCCAGCTGAACAAAAAATATGATGTTTCTACCTATGTAACAATGCTGGGAACAAGATTACAGGTAGGAAGGAGAGGAGAGGAAAGGACAGAGCACATCGTGGCTCGACAATGTTGCGTAAAAAAACAGCTCCTGTTGACCTGGTTCCAGAAATAAACAAGATTTAGGCTTTACAAGTACTCTAAAAGAGAACATGCATTTATTCTCAATTAATAGCTTGAGTAAATGGACAATATAAGAGTGTCTCGGTGATCCAGGAAGTAGGATTACTACCCCGAAAGATATTCAGTGAGTTCCAACATGGTTCATAGTACAAAACAGAGATCACCAAATAAACTTTCTACACTTTCTGCTACTGCACAAACATCTTGTCATGTGATCCAACTGGCCTTCGTCTGGTTCCTCGCCCTCGTATGCCACACCGTCGACATAGTCAAAGGTCAGCTCTTCGCCCCTAGGAATGTCTTTGACGGCGAACAATGCCAGGTCGTGTATGTGCTTGTCAGCATGGTCGCCCACGCGGGCAAATATGCGCATGTTTGGGTCGCAGGAATGGTTGATGAAGCGCGTTGGGCCGGCCATGAACTCTCCGTCAACCTCCAGAGGGGGGCCTCTCAGACGAGCATCTAAGGAATCAGGATCGGTGAACTTGTCCAGGGCAAACAGGTACACGTCTTTTTTCTGGGACACGGCCGACTCGGAACGACGGCGGTCTGCCTCGGTGGACGTGATAATCTCACCAACATAACGATCCAAAAACTGGCCCTTCCTGATGGGGACGGGGGATCGGACGCCTAATCCGCCACGAGAGACAGAGGGAAAACATGTCAGCAATCAAGCCAGCATGTCAGGCCGGGAGAAATTTCAATGCTCACCCCATCCACGGTCCTCGGTTCGGAATATCTGGAGCGGAATCGTCCGGCCTCGCTCGACCACCCGGTTGGGACAGTCGATGCTGCACGAGCAACCCTGGTGGCACTCGTAAATGGGCATTTTTGAGGTGTGGATTCTAGATCGCAACACGCCAGCCTTGGAACCATGGGTGTGGTACGCGTACGCCTTCTTCAACGGCTTCTGTCTATCCAAGTCCATGCCATTGCCGCCGGCGTCATCCTCGTCGTCGAGGTCGGCCAGACACATGCAGCCCGTATACTGGCACTCGCTGTCATCGGTGCAGGCACAGCCGCTGCGGAAACTAACCTCGGCGGGCTCTACGCCGCGGCCAAGGACATTGTTGTTTATGAAGCGAAAGCCCTTGGGGAGCACCTCGGCGTCAACCTCGTTGACGATGGTGATTGGGGCCCGCTTGTGAGTGGGAAACGACCGAATCTGGCACCAGTGACAGCTCTCCTTCTCAAGCTCTTTGTTCTAAGCCATGTCAGTGGGCAGCGTCTTCAAGACTCCACGGAAATCCGCATACATCTTTGCCGTGTTGGAAAAAGTGTCTCTCTGTAGCCCGCTCCATGGGTGTTGCAGCTTAGTGAGGTTTTGGGGTGGGTATATTAAAGCTGTTTCGACAGCGTGGCAACCAAAATGCTTGGGCTTTTGGGGGAGGAGGGGCACGTATTGACTTCTAGGATGTTTTGATTTTGCTGAGCTTGTGCTCGGATCTAGTTTTGTGCGGATTTGACCTGTCCGATTCACCGGTGTGTATAAATGTGAGGTTACGCGACGCGACTAAAGCGGTAGAAGGGGCCAGTCAAGGTGAGTCGTAGCGGTGGAGTGTGCGCTGAATGGTGGGCTTCACCTCGGTGAGCATGCAGTCAACCGACCCATGTTTTTTTGGGGGGGGGAGAGGGGGAGGGGGGGTTTATGGAGAGGCTTGACTTGTGGATTGGATATGATTCATGGCTGAAAATCAAACAAGGAGGAAAACTACATTTCATAGGTCCGAGGATATTGTTCGCATTCTTCGACAAACCCATTATTTTTTATTTCACTCCATGTGAAACCATCTGCAGACTGGTCACCCACGATGAATACGAGTGCAGGTTAGACGTTCAAATGGGTACAGGCCATGTATCAATTGTGTATGTATAAGCGCGGCAGTTGTCAATTACCTCTCCTCCGGCAGAAAACCATTGAACTTGATGCGCGAGAGGGGCCACGAAAGCCCGCCCGCCGCACTTTAACTTTGTCACTTCCCCAGGTATCGGCTTGGCTCCGTGATGAGAAATGCTGCGATGACGCGGCGTGGCTGAGGCATGCAAACGGCACGGCGGGCGGAGAAACCCACTTGCGACGACTGGCTTACATGCAGCTGGGATGACTGTGTACTATGTACTATGTAACTTGGTGTATTGTGTCTGTAGCATAGCATAGGTACCTATGTACAATGCCGCTGAAGAGCTGCAAAGTGCGCGTGCCTCGAAAAAATGGGTGGGATGAGGAGTGGCGGGGCAGCCAACGTATGGGACGAAGAAAGAAAAAGAAAGAGAAAAAAAGGGCGGGACGGTTCATTTATACCTTTAGATTAAATTTCGGGGGGGTTTAATACATTTTTATCTTCTTCTTATACATGAACAATAAATATAGATTGGGCGCCAACAGCTGAGGTCAGACTAAACAAGGCGGCGGCGGGTCGGTCAATGCACATCCATCTTGTCATGTCCAATCCGTTCTGCTCATCCGCTCATCTGTGTGTGTCTTGGACATGCTTACCTTACCCAGCAACCTAATTAGATCAATGCCGGGCAGCAGCTTTCGACGATGACAGCTGGGGGCAGTGCGCAGTTCACTGGGAATTGGGCCCAAGCCGACTTCTTGAACTCATTTCCGCCAGAAGGATAATGCAACCATCTGTTTTGTCAGCTATTTTTTATCTTCGTTTCTCCCCTCCCCCCAAGCATCCATCCTGTACAATGCGGCCATGTCCTCCACCAGCGCATTGAAACCCCACATTCAGCACCACCTCCATGTCAGTCCACGTCTGTGTCTCTTGTCTTTCGCCCATGGCATGGCCGCTGTGAGGGCTGGAGGCATGATCCCTACCGCTGCAGAGGCTATCCTACCCGCAGTTCCTCTGTTGACGTAACTGGGTGTGTGTGCGCGTGCGTGTAATGTATGTTGCATGTACGAGTATGCATGTAGATTATATTGTACTGGATTTTTTGTGCCTGCGGCCTTGGGGGTGTGTAAAGACAATCAATCCCATTGTTGGCTTCAACAATTGATCTACAGCCCGTTTGCGACTCTGGGACATCAACCTGCAGAATCCTTTTCCTCATCGTTGTTTCTTTTTCCCTCCCCGGATCGCTTGTCTCTGTTTCCCCTCTCCCCGCCTTTGCAAGTCTCCCTTGCCCGTGATTGATTCTTCTGGCTTTTAACCGGACCGGATTCCCTTCCCCCCCCTCCCCAGAGCAATCAAATCAGCCTCACCCAACTCAATTCGCCGCTTCCGGAGCCTAGCCTCACAGATACTCACCTTTGGCCTCAAACGTTTTGGCCCTCGAGTCCTTTTCTCCCTAAACCCGCCCCCCTCGACCGACCCGCTCTTTCTGACTCTCGCTCGTTGCGCCTCCCCCTGTCCCCTGTTCCTTGTGTGCCCCAACTGTCTCCGTCCCTGTCACCTCGTGGCCCAGATTTGTTAGCGGCGTTAGCACAAACCTGCCACTCTTCTCTCGCCCTGTATTCTTCATTGTCACTGTCACAATCAACTGACACAGGGCCTTGCTCTCTCCCTCATCGCCACCGCCGACGGGCCCCTCCTCCTCCTCCTCTCCGAGCCCTTTTATTTTTATTTCCATCTTCACCCTCAGCCTCTGCGCTGCGCTACAAATCATTGCTTTTTTGCTTCTTGCGATTCTTTCAATTTGGGACAGCAATGGCCAGCAGGCTATAGACCTCGGGCAACGACTATTCCCTTTTTCTTAACCTTTTCTTTAATTTTTATTTATTTATTTATTTAGCCGCGGTCCATTTTCTGACCTGCTGTGCTGCTTCTGCTTCCGACGTCTCGTTTCGTCTGAGCCTGAGCCTGCGCCCAGCCATCAGCAAAACGACCAAAAGATGGTGCGATGCAAATCCTCGCCTCTCCCCCTTCGATCGGTCTGCTAATTCTCATTGCGCATACAGGGCTGCTGCTTCTCGCGCTCCTCGGGGCCAAACTCGCCCTACCCGGGCGGCGCCCCGAACGCTTCCTCCCGCGCCATCAACCCTCCTCCGCTGTCGCTCCCCGAACCAGCCCACCCGCAAGCTCAGGCTCCCTCGCGGAGACGCCGACGTGAGCAACGCCCGCTCGACCAGCACATCGACAAGCCCCTGCGACGCTACGAATGGACCTCCCGAGATCGCACATGGACGAGGGCCCAGCTTGCACAGGAGCGTGCCGACTTCTTTGACACCAGGGTCACAGGGAGGACCGAGATTTGGCAGACGGTCCATGCAGCTCTTCAGGTGCTCTGGGATCCCGTCGCCCAGGACGCCCAGGGCGACGGCTCCGACGGCCTCGCTACCGCCCAGATGATCCTCTCCGCCGCCGAAATCTCTCTCCCGACCGGTAACCTTGCCAACGGCGTCTACGATTCTCTCGGAAACTACTACCAACTTCCCGAATGGGTCGTCTGCGACCCTCGAAACGTGGTCGAGGAGCCCGCCGAGTCACCCAAGGGCGGCTCTACCGCCGGCGAGGACACCACAGCTGAGGACGACTTGACCGAGGACGACGACGAGGTTGATGACGTCGACGAGATCAAAGGCAAGAAGCGGGAAAAGGGCAAAGATGTCGTTGATGTGCGAGACCAGGTCGCTCTCCGGGCGAGACTGAGCGAAAATGGCCAAGATATCAAGCTCACTATCGGGGAATCTGAGCCTATCAGAACTGTTGCTAGAAAGATCGCCCAAGAAGCCGGTGTAAGTCTTTTTTGTTTTAATTTTTGTTTTTTAGTTAAGCCCGCCAATTGCTTCGTATCATATCCCATTCAAACCGCTGACACTGCCAAGCTCGCATCGACAAAGAAAATTCGTATAGCGTACATGGGCAAGATTCTAAAGGAAAACTCGTCCCTCAGTGCACAAGGCTGGCAATCCGGCCATGTCGTCAATGCATTAGTCTTCAACCGCTAGGTTGCAACCCCACCCTACGATCTACCTGGAGAGACCATCGAGTTTAATCACTGCGACAAACCACCCTCTACCCGCCCCTAACCACTTTACAGCATGCTGCCACCTCTGCATACATGACATTTGCATCCACATCAATATTGTTACCATTGTCTTGGTCACGTCTGAAAATACCCCTTGCTTCACTGCTCTTTCATAATTATTTTGCGGAGTTCAACCTGGGTCTGGGATTAGCGCTGCTTCTTGTTTACCAACACATCGCATACACACACACATCACCTCGCCTGTTCAATATACACAGAAATTGATCTGGAAAGCGTCCACTGTCCATTGCATCACAGTTACATACCCAATCATCACTTCCCATGACTAAATAAATTCATAGATTTAATAACGGGGCCCAACTCTGATACCCTGGTCTTCATACACTCTTCATACACTTTGCTCGTGACACCCACTGTGCTTGAACCACATGTAACCATGTCTGAAAATCATTGTCTACCTAACTTGCTACATTTGACTCTACCAGGGGACCTTTCGCATAGCCTTTTGGAGGGAAAACACCCATTAACATGCTCCACCCCTGACTCCGCTCCTCTCATCGTCATAACTTGTAGTGTACCAGCACCGGCGTTCAATAAAAACTGTACAGGCACTCAGGTCGTCTTAGCGACCTTCTCACCTTACGAGCTCGATCCAATCTTGTTCAGGCCCTTCAGCGAACCAAGGCTCAGCGCCAGGCCCTGGGACCGACTTCTTATCCGGACGAAACCAGTAATGGGGCCATCTTCACCCTCCTTCTCGATGCTCAAGTTGGCAAGAGCATCCTCGCCTATGTCATGGTTAGCAACCGCACTTAAATTTATACAGGACCATACAACTTACCAAACACGCTACGGGCGTAAAGATTGGCGCTCAGGAATTGACAGTCACCCTTAAGACTGGCCTCTGGTGTCAAGCAGTTCATATTTGTGCAGGCCATCAACTGCTCGAGGAATTCTCGTAGCGACTTGGCCTTGGAGTTAATATTGACCTTGTTTTCCCACTCAAATTCGGTCCACATCGTGCGGAACTGTGTCTCGGTGCAGGTGGCGGGCTGGATGTAATCCATAATATCCACATGCAAATCGTTCAGGATTACTACGTTGGTGTCGGTAGAGTGGGCACCGTCGTACACCACGTTGCCAAAGATGACGCCAGTGTCGGTTGACGAAACCTTGATCGTGCATTGCACATTATGGAAATCGTGAGGGCCGAGGTTCTGGGTGGTAGGTCGCTCAACAACCTTCAGGTCACCCAGAGTCGCAAACTCAACCGAGAGGTTTTGTAGAGTCTCAGTCGTCTGATTCACCAAGAGGACATCGAGGATGATATCAAACTGGTGCACTTTGACGTATGCCTCGGCATACACGGGATCCGAGAAACCGGTCAGCTGAACCACTCGGCTGAGCTTGGAGGAAAGGTCCTCGGTAGTTGATTCGCCGCCAGTTGCCCTCTCAAGGTCAACCTCAATCTCCTCTAAGCCGTCAGTCGCGTTCTTCTTGGAGAGTTGTCGAATGGCGACGACATCGTCAACCTGCACAGCAGCCTTTGCCTTCTCAACGGCCTCCTTGGCAGCTCGTTTCTTTTCCTCAACCTGGACCATGGCACGGAACGCCTTGCGGGTGTCGTCGAGCCAGACCGTTTCAAGTTCCTTCTTCTTCTCAAACTCTGCGAGAGATCGCACACATGACATGATGCGATCCACAGAATCCTCATCGATAGGGGCCTTGACGAATTGCGACTGTCCGACACGGATGATCGAGATCATGATGAGCATGGCCTCGGCTCTCAGTGCATTGGTGCGTGCCTTGTCAGATGAGATCTCAGCATGTCGCATCACAAGCTTAACAAGAGTTGAAGAGAGAACCGTGGCGAGGTAGTAGTCGCCATCGAGGATGAGCTGACGTAGAGGAGGCTTTTGAGCAGCCTTGACGGCTTCCAACTTGGCAGCCGCGGATGACTGGCTGGTAAGGGCTGTTTCGGTAGCGTATGTGCCATCGGCGAGGACCTTACGGGAGCCGCTGGGTGCAGCTGGCTTCGAGGTTCCATTAACGTGATCGTCGGGCTTCTCCTGGTCATCGTGGGAGTCCAGCAAGCGCTGCTCGGAAGCGAGAATAGGCATCTCGCCAAGGCTAGCACGTATCCTCCTCCAGGCATCCCGGATGTCCTTCTCCTCCAGCGAGTATTCACCAATAATCCACAGGATTCCACGGTACACCTTGCCAGCTCGAACTTCGCCCAGGGTTGATACAAGTCGTTCAATGATGGTAGTTCGAAGGTTGGGGAACTTCTCAACAACCTCTTTGACAAAGTTGATCACATCAACAGCAGAAGCATTGTTGAAGTCTGCAATAAAGTCCATAAGGAGCTCCACGACACTGGAAGCAACCTCGGAAAACTTGATAGCGCATTGGTGAATGGAGTGAATCAGAAGTGATCGGTACTCGGCGTTCTTCTCGTATTCCTGATCAACCGTCTTTGAGAGCTCCTTCTTGAGCAAGAGCACCACTTCTTCAACGTTTTTGCTTGAAACCATCTCCAAAGCGATGCCAAGAGCCTTTCGTCGTACATCAATGTCGGTACTGGAAAGAACTCGTAAGATTTCCATAGTCAAGTCGTCTAAAACACCCTCGTTCTTCTTTCGCAGCTGGTCAACCCGATCAAGAACAATAAGCTTGACATTGTTGTCAGCCTCCTTGATGCTCAGCTCAATAAATTTCGAGGCCGCAGCCTTCACGGCTACAGGGTTTTTGGTTAGGGCGGTAAGTGAAGACGCAGCTTCGTAGACGACTGTAGATGCGCCAGCTTCCAGGAGGTCGAAAATTAATCTTAGGTAACGAGCCTATCAATTCGGTCAGCGAATGCCGCCCTTGTTCGACATGTGTATAACATACCTTGTTCTGGGCGTTTTGAACAGCATCCTTGCGAATAAACTCGAGCTCAACAAGCTGCAAAAGCTCCTCTGCATTGGGGATGCCCTCGAATACGGAGCTAAGGTAGACAAGCGCAGCATCATGGTCAATGCTGGCCAGGGCGGCGAAGGCGTTCCTCTTGCATGTAGCATCGGTCTCGCCGTCTAGGAAGGCGGCGATGAGTTCTGAAGCGTCGGGAATGAGGGATGGAGAGTGCAAGAAAATTGAGGAGATGGCGAACACGGCATTCTTTCGGACGTAAGCGTGTCGGTGCTCAAGGCAGGATCGTGCTGAGGACAGGAGGGGTTCGATGAGCTCGGGTTCCCTAAGCTTGCAAAGAAATCGCAGGGTGTTGCCTCGAATGTATTCGTTGGGGTGCTGGAGATCATTTCGGATGCCATTGCTGTGATAGAACTTGTCAGTGGGGTGTAACAGAACGCAGGACGGTGGGCGCTTCGGCGTACCAGACAAGAATCATCTCCTGCTTCAGCTTGCCGCTGCTGTCAAGTTTGGGGCAGATCTCATAGTAAAAGTATAGGAGCTTCTTGAGAGGCTTGTACTTGGAAGGCATGACGAATCGAATGATGTGCATGAGTAGGGTGGGCATAGGGTCGCCGTTGAGCATGATTGTCAGGATGCGCTTCATGGTATCGATCTTGGTCTCGTCGGTCCCCTTCTCCAACTGCATGCGCAGATCGGAGACGGTGGGGATGTCGGCAGCATTGTCCTGGTGGACGAGACTGTAGGCATTCTCGAGAAAGCCAGACATGTTGGGCAGGATCACCGGCGGCTGGCCGTGAGTTTTGGTGGTGAAGGATGCTGTAAATGGGACGTGGCTCGAAGGGGTCCGGAGGTGAAAGTGGGATTGGGGGTAGTAGTGTCAAGTCGGCGGTGGGGAGGCTCAGGGGCTCACAGGTGCTTGGAGCTCTCCAACTTCAATGGACGGGACAAGATTTAAGATCCGCCAAGGCCATCCGTTTAGGTGTCGCAGCGCGCAATCGCCGGCCAAGGTTACTAGAATCCCCAGTATTGTTCTGGGCCAGCTGTCTTGAAAAACGTCAGCTTCTGGAAGGTCTATCTGTCCTGCCAGCGGGACGTCGAACAGGTGGCACTAAGCGAACTGAGGACCACATCACGTGACGATAGCACGGCCACAGCGACGCCACTCCACTGGAGAGCTTCAGAACTGGTTTGCCCCGCCAAATATGGCCCGTGCACACCTAGCACTCGCCTTGGCCTCTTCTAGCTGTCCCGCCATCCTCAGCCTCGCGGTCGACGGGCATCGGAATTAGTTTTGTGGTTCGCTTTGCTACGAATTTGAAGACATTGACCGGGCTCTACCCACTACCTGCCCAGTATCGCAAATATGTCGGCCTCAAACGAGCCCTTCTACCTCCGTTACTAGTATGTCGCCACGCGCTGCTGCTCCCAGTCCCCAGTCCCCAGCAAAAGTCGATGCTAACCGTCGCCTGAACCACAGCTCCGGCCACATGGGTCGCTTCGGTCACGAATTCCTCGGTTCGAACCCCCTACGAGTGGCCTTTTTGGCTATCACAATGACGCTGGGCTCATCATAGAACACGAATAGAATTCGACTTTCGCGTCGTTGGCGACGGGCGAAGCGCCGTGGCGAGATACGCAAACAACTCCAACTACCGCAACGACAGTTTGATTCGCAAAGAAAGTGCGTGCGGAAACGTACTCGAATGGTAGCGGCCGCTAATGAGAACCGCAGTGTGCGTCAGCTCTGTGGTAGTAGACGAGATCAAGCGCATCATCAAGGCGAGCGAAATCATCAAGTACGCGAGATACCTCACCCACTTGTCGCGTACACCATCTGACTCTGACTAGGGAAGATGACTCGAAGTGGCCGCAGAAGAATAAGGACGGACGCCAGGAGCTGGAGATTCGGATTGGAAATGATCACATCGCATTCGAGGTCGGTCACGTCAACATGTATGCGAACAAGGATACTGACTGTTACAACAGACTGCCAAGATTGGCTCTTTGGTTGACGTGACGGAGTCGGCCGACCCAGAAGGACTACGAGTGTTTTACTACCTGGTCCAAGATTTGAAAGCCTTGGTGTTCAGTCTCATTGCTCTCCACTTTAAGATTAAACCTATCTAAACATGGGCCCGCATTCATGGTTGTGGGATTGGGTTGGTTGAGTATAGCGATCGATACCCTTTTTATGGCCACGAGTTATGTCAAGAAGGTTGGCTGAGAAAGGCGAGCAACGTGAGATGAGGTGCGTGAGGTTCTGGCGAGCCGATTCGATAGGATGGCTCGCAAACAAACGGTGTACAAGGGCCTAGTCGGGCTGCATACATTACATCAGAGACACATGGGCCTATCTTTTTTGGCTGGCGCGTATGCGTTGTATGGACGGGGCTGAAAAGAAGATTCCCCGAAAAGGCATAAGAGGCAAACTAGCATTGCCACATTTTGCAGCCTTCAAAAGATGGTTTTCAATGGGGAAAAGATAAACTTAAATCAACCCATTTAACGGGCCCGCACACGTGAAAAGTCATGAAAAAGTCAAGATACCGTACCGGAATGGAGCGCTATAACTAGATGCGGCCTTATGGTACGACAAGTTATCGGGGAGGGATTGGGTATCAGTATTTGGAGGTCGACAGCTCAAACGTCGGACCACGCACAATTTTCTCACGCACCACGCACATTGCTCGCAACCAAAGGCACACACATGCACACGCCTCCACCCTCCCAACCAGCGTGCTCACGCACCTGCGCACACACCACTTCATGAAGTCGGTCAATGGAAATAATGTCAGGGGCTTGGGCTGGCTGCATGTGAGGCAGACCACGATGGCATGGATAACATGTGTCGGCGCTTCCGCCAGTTTCTCCAGTTCCTCTGCCATTTTTGGTTCCGGGTGCGCTGCCAACACCGGCGATCGACTAGAAAGACTAGAGAAAGGGGTCTCGAACACTTTCCCATCTCAGGCACCTTAGTCAGATTTCTCCATGTGGCCAAATCTCGAATGTCAGATCAGGCAAAGTTGTGCCGCCGAGGGACATGCCTCCCACCCTCATTAAGGATCCATGTGTCCTGGTGGGTACACTGGGGCTCTACTGGGGACGCTGAGACGACCGCTGGAAGTGGTCCCGTCACTGAGACGCCTCAAGCTCCCGCTGGCCCGCTCTCGATCCAGCCTGTACCGGGGAGGAGGTCTGGGGCGGATGCTCAAGCCCAAGGCCGCATGCGTGTCGTTACATAGCAACCTGCCCACGCACTTGGCATCTCCCGGAGGAGGACAAAAGAGACTCTCGCAGGGCATCTAGGTTAGAGTACAGGCACGCCCGGGTCTAGATGGCATGATGGGCATATAGCAGGTACCTAAGCAGTAATAACACTCACTCCGCCGCCTTTGGCTAATAAGGTGCTCGCCAGCTCTGGGCACCGCACCCTGGCCGTCTCCAAAATCCACATCCCCCATCCTCCTGTCCTGTCCTGTCCCTCCTGTGTAGTACCAACTCGGATACCCACGCTACAGCGGCCACTAGCAAATCAGGCTTGGGTGCGTCGCCCAGGTCTCCCCATGAAAACCCAGCAGCCCATCATCGCCGACTTGACCCTTTTTGCCATCGACCCATTTGCGATTTGGCCCTTTCTTTTCTTGCTCTCCCACTCCCTCGCCCTGAAACGGTATTATTCTTATAGTTTTGCATCTCCAGTAATGAGATTTCGTCTTCCTTCCTAAAGGCCGGTCGATGCGCCTGGGGATCCTATTCTATCAAACCCCATGTTCCTCCTGTCCCGACATCGCCACCCGTGGTGATTCCCAAAGCAGCCTCTCATTCTGCGACCCCAACGAGCGCTTGACGGCCGGCCGCTATCCATTTAACCATCGCCCCGACCCTGCTCCAACACCAACGAGGCCCAACACCCGCCCACTCCCCTCGGCCTTTCTTTGACTTCTCTCATCACACACATCACACCCGTGTCGCGAGCCTCGAGCCGCACTCACCACGATGCCGACTCCATCATCTAACCCGCCCCCGGGCCCATCGTCGCCCCGGTCCTACAGCTTCTCAACTTGCCCCGACGACCTCCAGCATCCCTTTTGGCAATCCCATGATGCCGTTCAAGACCACACTGATATGGGCGTTCAGCCCGCGCCCTCAGTACAGATTCAAAGCGCTTCGCCATCCACTGTCGACGCGCTGCCCACGCCCGAGGGCCCAGCGACCGATGATGCCATCATGGACGAAGGTCGGGCATCCGAGGATCCTTCATCACGCTCCACCACCATGTCGCCTCGGCCTCGGTCTACCAATACTGCCGTGACGTCTCCTGTGCCGAGCGGCCAAGATGCCGACTCTGTGAAGGGCCGGGACGCCGAAATCGGCAGCCAACTGTGCCGTCATCCCTCAAACAGCACCCAGCAAGCTCATGAGGCTGAGACCATGCCACGTGCATCCACGAGGAGAAGAGCCTCGCCCAGCCGCGAGTGGGACTCAATCGATTCCGATGCGCAGGAGGATGAGCTCTGGTCACCATCAATGGGACCCGACTACTCTAGTATGAGAGTGAGCAGCCAGCCGCCACCTTACCCACATGATGAACGTGATTTTTAACAGTTTTAGGTCATTCCCTACTCGCCCTCATCATACCTACGAGCTGGCAGTCGCTTCAAAGGAACACAGCAGTCGGAAAGACAGGTCTACGAGGTTCAGGTCGAGATTAAGCACGTGGACATGCGCGAGTCTTTCCTCTGCGGATACTTGCGTATCCAAGGCCTCACCGAGGATCACCCAACTCTCACCACCTATTTCGAGGGCGAGATAATTGGAACCAAGCACAGCTTCTTCACTCAACACGACAACTGGGGCGCTAATATGAAGGTCGACTTGAGTCATTGGTCCAAATTCCCTGCTTTCCGACCCTTTCAAAAACAGGCACGCAAAGGCCCCATTACTATCCGAGACCCCGCACAGAGGGAGCATATATTTATGAGGTGGAAGGAGCATTTCTTGGTTCCCGACCACCGAGTTCGTACTATAACGGGCGCCAGCTTTGAGGGCTTCTACTATATCTGCTTTAACCAAGTCAAGGGAGAAGTCAGCGGCATCTATTTTCACTCCAAGAGCGAAAAGTAAGTTTGACGATATTTACTTGCCCTTGGTAATGCCTGTGCTAATCGTTTTTCTCACAGGTTTCAGCAATTGGAACTGAAGCATGTGCCCGATAGGGGTTGCTTCGCTGCCACCGAATTTCGGTGAAAGAATGACTTTCCTTTTTTTTTTGCATTACGTTCCCAAGGCAGTAGGCAATGGGGAACCCACTACAGCTTATTTGTTCCAACTTGGTCGGGTTTGGGTTGGAAAGGTATTGATTGATACACAACAACGTATAGGTATAGATGGAGGCGGGATGGGCATGACCCCTTTTTATGATGACAGCCGAGTGCACGTGAACAGTAGTTATGAGTCGCGGATTCCGGGAAATTCTTATACGCGGAGCACGGGAATATGTGATGGACAAGGGGTGGCCTTCCTGTATATGTGCTTTATTCGTCAGCTTCAAACTTTTTGAAGTATCCACGCCGAAATGGGTTCAGTTCGTCCGCCGTTGTTCCATTAGCCTCGGCTCTCCTACGAGCAACGTAGTCCTCGAGCGCAGATGAAGAGACTTGCGCATCAGGTATGCGACGGTAGGTAATGAGTCTCCTCGACCCTGTATTCCCGTTATCAGTAACTCGGGGCGCGAATAGGGGTCAAAGAGATAAATGCTCACATTTGTTGAAAGGTTGGGTACAAATGACAACGATTTCCAGGCAAGGATGAGTGGGCACTGGAATTTCTTGTTCCTCATCGTTGGCAGTTGGCATCCAGAATGACAGCCTTCCATCATCAACCAGAGTGTCCGATGCGAACATCAAGATGTCATCAAGCATGGCCAGGAAGCTGTAGGGCTTCTTAGGAGGAACGTAATCTGGGTTTCTGCTCTTCGTCAGCTCTGTCTCGAAGGGAGTTGTGGATAGTGGACCACATACTTTCCCTTTGTTCTGCCCGCTTCTATCAACCAAGGCGTCCTTTCGGGATCCTTGCAGCCCAGAACTCGCAGGCCTTCCCGTACTCCGTATGGAGGGTCACAGACAATCCCGTCCCACCACCTACACTTTCGCATAGGAGTGTGAATCAGGTCGGCTGAGAAGACATCCCCCAAGCATGCACTCAAGCCGTACTGCTGAAAGTTGCCTTCGAGGCTCTTTTTTCCGCCCTCACCCCTGATGCTGCGGCCATCAATGTCGCTCCCCCACGCCATGGCGCCAAATTGGGCGCAGGCAACGGGAAAAGAACCGGTTCCAACAAAGGGATCGTAAAATAGCTTTCCCGGAGCCGCGAGGGCGATGTTGGCGGTTACAAGAGCGAGCTCCGAGTCCATGCTCGTGGTGGAAATGTAGGCGCGTTTCTTCAAATCCAATTTGATGACGAGGTCTCGAGAGGAATTCGCCAGGTATCTACTAAAGTAGACGTTTGTTGGGTCCGGGATTCCGAGGGGGACACTGTCAAACGGCCACTCTTCAAATATGGTGAATGTCTCCTCTGGGTTGGACATTTTGATGGGTCCCTCAAACCCAAGAAAGCGAAATGAGTTGATGAGCTCGACCCTCTTTGAATTTGAGCGAGATCCTTGGTATGGTTCAACCGCGAATTTGAACGTCACCATCTTGTACTGCTCCCAGAGGTGTGATGATCCCTGTTTGACGGCTTCGTGGGTTTCATTAAGCGTTTTTCCATAGCCCCAGAGCTCATGAATAGACTGGGCCAGGATTGATCTCCGGATGAGTCGCTTTGCCGCATCCGCCGAGGGCAACTGAACAATACAGAAAGGAGACTATCAACTGTAAGACGGGTGGCCAAGTGCCTATAGGAGCAAAGGCACATACATCCAGGCTGTATTTAAGAACCTTAAGATCAAGACCTTCGACAATAGCGAGAGCTTCGATCTCTGCGAGTCTGAAAGACTCGTGTACCTGAGCGAACTTGATGAGAAACTCCATCTTGCTGATGACCTTTTTGCACTGGTAGTAGGCTTTACAGCGAGTACAGAGACACCCGGGACAAAGAAAAAAAAAGTTAGGTGGGGGAGGGGTAGATCAGCCTGGATGAATTTCCATAGGCCATGCAAACAAACACCCTTGTTTCCTTTAGATTATAACAGCTTCCAGAGGACCTGAAAGTGATTGCGGACCCGACCTTGTAACAATACCGCGTGTAGACTTTGAAGGCCTTTGGATGAAGGTGGGCGTAGGTCGAAACCCTCCGCAGAGGTCCGGCTCGTGGATATAAAAAATTCGCCGATGAAATCCCGGCTCAGGAAGGTCGATTTTCTGGGTCACTCTTCAAACTACCCTCCTGGCATTCCCTAGCGCTCTCTTCGTAACAAACCCATTTATTTGTCCCTGAATATTTTATATTGCTGCATAAATCCTTTGCGCAAAGGTCACAGCAATGTTTCCAGCAGCGTCGCATTCGATTCATCAGGCGCCGACATGTTTGGTCACATACGGTGTCATGGGTCATGTCGATGCCAATCAGACGCCTCATAAGGGCAAACCTTGGACAGCCATCAAATCTCAAGATTTTATACACAAGGTTGTACACTTGATTTACAGGTTCCGGGGCCAATACTAACTACGTCCAGGTTGACTTGATGTTGCCCTCAGAGGCATATGAGGCGGTTCAGGGAAAGACCACTAGCGCTAGACAACCACCCCAGTACTCCACGGTGACCATGAGGCTTGGTGATATCCTGGAGGGTGAATTCTTCACCGAATATATCAAGAAAGGTAACTGCTATAAGTGACTCCAGGTATTAATAAAGGGTTTACTGAGACTGGTTAGGGAATATTCTGATGCTTTCTGAGGGAAAGACAACCGTAGGAAGTTTGTTTACACTACATGAGGGTATTTATTTCCTGGATTGAATTTGGATTTTTTTCACGGCTAATTCCAAGCAGGAACCTTGAATATGTATCTAGAAAAGGATACATATGAACGTGCCGGACTTGTCGGCAAACCTTTTGGCGCCAAGGGTGGAAGAGGATTAAAACCACGGTGGAGTATGTCACCAATTGCAGCACTATCATATAGCCACAAGCTAACAATAAAATCCAGTTGTCTCATTCGATCTGAGAAGTCCGACAATGCTCCGCGGGAAGAAGGGTTTCGATCGGTTAATATATGCCTGCAAGAACGTTCTTGACCAGCCAACAGCATGGCTATTTTGCAATGTTGGCGAATCAAGTCAGCCTCTTTCCAATCCCTTATTACCCTAGTTAATGGCTGCTAACATCCACAAGCGCCCTCTCCGGACCCATTACAAAAACACTTCCCCACGTCATTTACTTCTTCCCCTGGCGTAATTCGAGACCTCGCCGTGGTTAAAGGTCCGCTGGACATTCCTACAGAGATTATTGACAATGCCGACAGACCTGGCCTTGAGGAAGCAGCAACCGAGTGTTACGAATGGCTATCACTCATTCGGCTTGGAAGTCCCCGTGTAGAACCCCGTGATAACATCGACCCCTATCTTTCACGATATCAGGTTCCGGGGGAGGCACAGGGAGAATTGATGATATGTAAGCTGAGTTGGCAGGGCCTCATTTCGTCAAACTGGCTGCACCAATTGCTCATTGACATCATCGTCACTTGCCCCTCCACCGCATGGTTCTCCCTGAACGCGACTTGTTTCTCAAAAACTGTCCCCGGCAACGCTAATGAGGTCTCTATTCTTCGGCCCCCTGCAGGTAGAGGCAAGTATCTTATGTGGGAAACCAAGTTCTCGGAGTGAAATCTCAATCTTTCTTGGGTCGCACGCCGCGGTCGTCGCTAAGCCCCTCTCCAAGGATAGCTTCTTCGACGAGTTTGCGCAGATCCTCTTGGCCTTGTGGGGTGTTGAAATCGTCGCGCTGGGCGAGCTCCTCGATTCGTCTCCTGAATTCGGGGTCGGCTTCACCTGGAATGTCTTGGGCTTGATCCATGGTCCCGAGTCTGACGGACAAACCTTCCGGAGGTGGGGGGATCGACTCTGGGATGATTGTTGCTGCTGCAGACTCGAGGTCGTCACCTCGATTAGTCTCGATCCTAGTCAGATATGCGGCAACAGCGGGGAAATCCCCTTCAGCCTCAAATTTTTCTCTGGCTGTGAATCCCTCTGAGCCTTTATGCTTGATGTCGGCACCAAGTTCCTCGACAAGAACTTGTGCGGCGTCCTCAGTCTCGACGACGAACAAAGCTGTTTCGTCATCCTCGTCCTTGATATTGACATCGACGTGGAATTCGCGAATCAGAGCTCGAAGGAGGTCGAGATGATTGTAGCTTGCAGCTGCATGGACAAGCGAGTAACCGTGCTCGTCTTGCGACGACGCAAGTGCTGGGTTTTCTCGAAGGAGGGGCAGCAAGGCGGGGCTGTTATCGGCCGCCAGCAAGTACGGGTTTGGAGCCATTTCTCGATTATTATTTAAAATAGCGGTGGTGTGTTATGGATAAATGTAGGTCGGTTTGTTTTAGTTCAAGATGGCGTGCGGAAGAATAGATGCCTTATTATTGGAGCTGTTGCATCACTGAACTTTTTTTTTTACTGAGACCTAGTAAAACTGAGTGGGTATGATTTCGTGGTGGAGGTGTTAGTAATGGCATGCACCCACTCTAGCGTCTCCCCCTCCATCAAGGCCCTTCAGCCAGGTGAGCATACAACACAAACTGTAACAAACCTGATCTTAGTTAGCTATGTAATCTCTAACTTGGCAATAGGCCCTATGAATTTCGCTGGCTTGATTGAAAATTCTACGATCACAGCCTTTTCATGGCATATGGTCTCTACTACTAGACCTCCTACCCCGTAGCCAGATGATTTCACCAGGCCCATTAGTTCTATGTTTGGGTTGTACATAGTATGACGCACTCCCCCTGCTCAGCGTGTGGTCCAGGGCCCCTTTGGGCGAGGATAAGCCCAAGGCATCAGCAGCAGTCAGAATATTTGGTGCGCCATGGCTTGCAGAGTGAGTCAACATGGTCTCAGCCCTTGCTTCCCCGGTAAATGTGCTATCGACATCCATCCCTTCTCTTAGCCTAGAGGAAGCCAAAGCGCTGGTTAATTCCCCCATGTACTTGCTTTGTCTGACTCATGCGGCGAAAACGGTTGAGAAGCCCAAAAAAAGTGCCTCTATTGAGGCGGTGCGTCAAGGCAGTTTCTCCAATATCCACAGCATACCTGGGCCCCACTTGGATCTCATGCTCAGGGCATGTCAATCATCAATCATCAATTGATTCATCGTACCTGGAGTGATTTCCTCGAATCACTTGAAGTGTTTATATAAAGGGACGGACCGTATCACTGGTCCCTTCCTTTTGTACTCAAACACATTTTACCCATTTTGCTTTGCTTGTCCTGAGCTGCGGCAGCCAAAGTCAGCAGACCAAGACAGCCAGCACGAAAATAAACCCCTCCCAAATCCGGACCTACCTAAATACCCAGGCCAAAACCCAACCGTCCCCGTTGGCAAACCTCTCCCAAGAAGGGCGTGCAAACCGCTTTGGGTGTCACGAAGAGCCCTTTGGGGAGGAAGCGAGCTCGCCGTTGAAACAGGTGAGAACCTAATAATGTTTGCTCGCTCTCTGCTCGCTTACAGGCGGTTTCTCACACCTAGTACTAGATACACACATTCAAACAAGTCCCCCAAGGAACCCGTTTGGTAAATACCATGGCTGCGCCTTACGTCCCACAAGATGTCCAGGAGGTCTCCAGGATGCTGGCAGGGCTCGACCTGGCCCGCAAGGAGAAGCACCGAGGTGGCTTCTCAGTGAAGAAGACGACATTCAACGTCAAGGGATCCCAGGATAGTATTCAAGTCGATTCATGGAGGATGCAAGACTGGGATTATAAGCGCCGTGATTTGCCCACCTATGCCCGTGGTCTGTTTACAACAAAGACAAGGCGGAAGGAACCAGAGATTGCCGTCAGGGGGTATGACAAGTTCTTCAATACGGACGAGGTGCACGAGACCAAATGGTCCAATATCCTGACCAAGACCCAAGGCCCATACGAGTTAACTCTAAAGGAAAACGGATGTATTATATTCATTGCTGGTCTTGAGGACGATACCCTCATCGTTTGTAGCAAACATTCTACTGGGGACCGGGCTGACATCCAAGTAAGTCATGCTAGTGCTGGCGAGCGACGCATCGAGCAGCAGCTGGCGGCCGTAGGTAAGACCAAGGCCGATCTGGCACGGGAGCTTCGACAGAGGAACGTTACTGCAGTGGCAGAACTCTGCGACGACACATTCGAGGAACACATCTTGGCTTATGGCCCGGACAAGGCTGGCCTCTACCTTCATGGCATTAACCTCAACCTCCCCGAGTTTGCAACCTACCCAAGTTCCGTTGTTCAAGACTTTGCCAAAGAGTGGGGGTTCCGGGAGACGGGTCTCATTGTTATGGATGACATTCATAAGGTCAAGGCATTTCTCGAAGAGGCGGCCGAGACTGGTTCCTATGACGGCCAGGACGTCGAAGGGTTTGTTATTCGCTGCAAAATGAGCCCCAACCCCGGATCTCTCCCCTATAGCGATTGGTTCTTCAAGTACAAATTCGAAGAGCCTTACCTTATGTACCGACAATGGCGCGAATGCACCAAGGCTCTGATCTCTGGAAAACAGCCTAGGTTTAAGAAGCACATCCATATCACAGAAGAGTACTTGCTCTATGCTCGAAGGCGCCTTGCGACTGATCCCAAGCTGGCCAAAGATTACAACCTAAACCATGGTATTATTGCTCTCCGTGACGATTTTTTGAAGTTCAAGAACCTCAAAGGAGCCGATGCTGCAAATATCATGGATGAACTTGATCCCTTGGTTATGACCGAGGTCACTGGGGACGTCATTCTCTGCCCGATCGCCACCATTGGCTGTGGCAAGACAACGATTGCGTTGGCATTGGCTCACCTATTTGGATGGGGCCATGTTCAAAATGACAACATTTCAGGCAAGGGCAGACCACCTCGGTTTACGAAGGAGGTCCTCAACCAACTCAAGGACCACCCTGTCGTTCTGGCTGACCGGAATAATGCCCAGAGACATGAGCGGAAGCAGATTATAACCGACGTAAAGCTGCAGCATTCCACTGCCAAACTCGTCTGCTTGAATTTCAGACATGACGAGGAGTCGATTGACGAAATTAGACGCATCACCCAGGAAAGAGTCATCCAGCGGGGTGATAACCACCAGACCATCCATGCAGCAAGTGACAAGGACAAGTACCTGGGTGTAATGGAAGGATTCATTGGCCGTTTTGAAGCATGCAACCCGCACGCTCGTCCCGATGACGGCTTTGATGTGGTCATCGACTTGGATCCAACGGTAGGAAGTCGCCAGAATCTCGAAACGGTTGTTGCACAGCTGAATAAATACTTCCCAAATCTTGTCAAGGAAGCCCCCGAATCAGAACAGCTTGATGCTGCTATTGAAGCGGCCCTTGGGTACATGCCTGACTTTAAACACGAAATCCCCGACAGGGGCAAGAAGAACAGTTTTGGCAAGCAACAGGGCAAAGAGCAGGAAACCCCCCAGAAAAGAAAGAAACCACCCCAACTGGAGTATATGTCAGTTTCTCTTAATGCGAAGGAAATCAACGGAATTCTCGACGAAGCTTTCAAGGGAGCCAACCCCGAGGCCTCCCGGTTTTACATGCAGCTGAAGCAAACAAGGCGCGTGCAACCCAAATTTCACGTCACTCTTATACATCGCGCTTCCTCCAAAGAGCACTCCGAGCTTTGGGAGAGGTACTCGAAGATGCATTGTGAAGCAGAGGCAGCTGGAGCTGTCAATGCCACCCACGGACACTGTGATGTATTACTGGAACGGGTAAGAATGCCTGCTGTAACCATCAGGATTATGCAATGTTGACTTTCTTTTTTAGGTTGTTTTTGATGATCGTATCATGGCTATAGTTGTTCGCCTTATTGACCCAGAAGATGAACACTGGGAGTGTATCAACAACGTGGCACACATTACAGTCGGAACCCGAGATAACTCTGTGAAGCCGAGGGAGAGCAACGAGTTGTTGGTAAAGTGGCTTGAGAGTGGTGCTGGCGGCGAGTCCAATATCTCTGAGATTGTATTTGAGAAAAGGCCTACGCTCAACGGAAAGGTCATTGGAGTGTCCTCGAGATAGAGTGGTAGAAGGGATGGAATAACGAGAGCGGCAGTAAGCTGGGCCGACCAGAAGCACTCGATATATATCTTGGCGCGACTATAGGAAATAACGGCAGGCGTTCTTTTGCAAGTAGGTTGGAAGGCAAAATGAGGCTGTTGGAGCGGCATGATGGGAGCAGCCATAGATGCATATTCTTCTTGCCGTGTTATTTTAGAGGAAAAACATGAAATGAAAAGCAGATGGATGTTTAATTTCACAAAAATGAATGAACCTTGGACAAAAATGAAAAAGTTTACTAGGCAAGCGACGGAAGTAAGCTGAGTTACAGGTGGAGTCAAGTTTATGTCGCCAATATGAGACTGGAAGCAATGATTTCTCGCATTCAGGTCTATGTGGTATCGTACATCCATGAGTCAAAACAAGGGTATTAATGAAATATTAAAGATAAATGCACGACGCTTAACCAACTTTCTCGCTCGTCACTCGTCATCGAGAAACCGACTAGCAAGGGCTCCAAAGAATGGTACCTCAAACCTAGATAGACAGACGCAATTAGCTTTGGCCTCGCAAGTCCTTCGGGCTAAAACATACCGATCTAAGATTTCAGCATCACGGTATGCTCTTGATGTCAAAAAGGCGATTAAACCGAGATCTCCAATAAAAACCAGCCAACTAAGGAAATATGACCATGAAAAGATCAGGTGAAATATCATAATGGCGGTGAATAGCAATGCTGATTGCCATGCGTGGAATCTGTATCCAAAAACGTCAGTATTTTCGTAACAAGGGGGAGATGGCATGGTAGTTGAAACAGGAGAAAGTCTAGCGGAGAACGAAATACAGGTCTTGAGAATAGACGCCTCTGCATACCTCACATAATCGCTATTCCTCTCCAGTATCAATAGTATGATTGCACCCAGGGGAGGGAACGCAAGGTAGGCCAAACAAGCTTCGTAGTCTAGTCGCATGCCAAGGCTCGTATCAAACTCGCTCACTTCGGCAACGGGATACGCGCCGGGCATGGAGCCACCAGACGAGCCGAATGCCCTCGTGTCATCACTAACTGCCCACCCGCTGCCCTGACCGTCAAAGCCACTCCATCCTCGTTGTGGTTGCGGGTGCTGCAGAGGGGGCGGGGATGTGGGAGAAAAGGATCGCCTGGCGTCGTACGAATGCCGTGGGGAGGCATACTCGGGAGATGCCACACGGGAATGCTCTGGTGGAGAGGATTGGTAGGGTGCAAAGTTCATGATGGCGTTGGACTTGTGTATTGCTCCCAAGATCGCCAATTGCGTCGGAGTCGTCCTTGTGTGTTTCGCGCTGGGTGTGCCGCCGATATTGATGTCGGGAAGAAGCCTATATAGGAGCGCAAGGCTGATAGAGGACTGCCGAACGGTAGAATGTTTGCGAGTTGGACACAATCTGTTATCGTAAATACGAGTGTGATAAACGTCGCTTGAAAGGTATCATGGGCTAGTCACGCCGTGGCTGTTTGGTATATCGGCGCGGGGTTCTACTCGTAGATTTGTGCGCTTGGGGGGGGGCGTATAAGAATGAATTAGTGCACCAAGGCAAAACGCGGGGACAACGCGAGATAGAGAAACGTTCGAGGCGTGTTGAGTGATGATGTACATGTACAGTACGATCCCACTTGAGATGTGGAGGAGCTGCTGGCATCCCCCTGGCGCCAACGTAAGCACTTTGGGTCTTTTGGCGTCTGTGCTTACCTGGGGGAGAGCGTTAATTGGGTGCTGTTTGCGGCGCTGATGTGCCTGCTGCCCTCGACGGCTGCGGGGGAGCTGGTCGCTTAACAGCCGCTTGGCCACTAGACCACATACCTAAAACACGCAGCTCCCAGGGCCTAACCCAACATAGTGAGCCCATGTGCCTGGCGCACAAGCGCAAGCATTTGTCGCGCAATTGGAACAATGATGGTTACGAAATATCCCATGGAAGCTTGAGGAGATAAGAGATTGGGTGGGAATGCTTGCCTCAAAAGGGGGGGTAATTAGGGTGGCATGTCTCCATGTTCAATGGCGTTGTTCGGCCACCTATATGCTGTTCGTACAGGTATACATACAATAGCCCATATAGCGGGCGCCCTTCTTTACATCTAAGCGTCATGTCACATGTAGTACCATCTCTACTGTCCATCCTTGCCTTTGCTCTCCTCCTCCAGCTGAGTCTTTCGGCCTTCCAAAGCGAGCCATAGACTTCTGCTTCCACCCTCGAGGGCGTTGGTGATGCCCAGACCAGCACCCTGGAGGATTCCGACAAGTTGCGCCCGCAGTCCGTCCAAACCACCCTCGATGCCACCGACCCAGTTGATCGATGCCTGATCAAAGATCTTGCCCTCGATGCGACCACCTACAAGCATAAGCTTGGCCAATCCATTTTGGCAGATGGGGTCATGGTAACCGGGGCTCTTCTTCCTTGTCGGGGCGGGGAATTTGCCTGGAACTGGCGAAAGGATTCTGAGAGCTGCGGCAACGTGCGCAGGGGACACAGCGGGGATAACCAATGCCGCCACAGGACCGACAAGGAGCGGTTCGATCTGCGCAAAGGAAGATTCGGCTGGGATCTCGGTGTTCTTAACGGCCTCGTATGCTGCAAGTGACAAATCGTGAATGAGAGGCCCGCGGGTTGTGCGTGGAGTCTTTTCAGAGGCTGCAGCGACTTCCGGGTCATAAAACTCGACAATTTTGAGGGCCACCTTCAACATGTTTGTCCTCAAGACTTGTAGGTTCACCAGAGACGTAATATCGACTGGCTGGGAGCTGCCGGTGAGATTGACCGGGGGAACGCCCTCGAGGGCCTTCTTCAGCTCTCGTCGCACAGCTGCCCACTCAATGGCAGTCAAGTTGCTGTGTTGGAAGAAGAGAATCAGAGGAGAGGTACGAAGCAGCGACGTATAGGATCGAATCGTCTGACTCTTGCTTGTCTCGACCGGTCGAGCACTGTGTGGTTTCGTCGCTGGGGTGTAGTCGGTGGGTGATCGGACAGCGGCAGAGACAGCTGCGGACTGGTGTCCTGATGTCGAGATGCTGCGAATCGCAAGAGCCCATGATTTCTGAGAGAGGGCACGCTCTCTGCCCAATTGGCGGAGGCAGGGCGATGCCGCTCGTGATATACGGGGAGCCATTGCCTCTATTCACTCGGAGGTACGATATCAGCGGCAAATTCCTGCATAGAAAGGCCTTCGGATTACCTGTTTATTCAATTGCAGCTAGTTCTCACGCCGCATCAAAAATTGCCTGAGGGCGTCACGGCACTCACTGCCAAAGATGGAAGATCGGATGCTTGGCCCGTGCGCCGGAACAACACACCACCGCCCTCCGGCGGCGTGCCCAGACCAGGGCCCAACCACTTGCTGCCGAGCTGCATGCACGGCTTGGCCAGGTTGCTAGGCTGCTGACGCGCGATCTGACTGCCTGCGTAGCAGCTTAACCTTCTGCTCCACTGCACTTGAACAGCAACCGCCATCACCTCAACCCGCATCCTCCCTCCCCTTCCAACACCCACCACCCACCACTCATTCGACTCATTCGACGTATTTTACTCTACTCGCCATCTCGCGGACCTTCCACACCTCTCCCGAAACACCACCTCCCCGCATATTTCCACGATGTCGACCCTCGAGGAGCTCGATGACCTCGATCGCAGAGAGAAGGAGGACAAGAAGAGAGATGGTGGCGACGACAAAGACCACAAGAAGAATACCGATGGAGACGCCGAAATGAAAGAAACCGAGGAGGAGGAGGAAGACGATATTCTGGATGACGAGATCCTTGGGCTCAGCACACAGGACATCCAGACCCGGAAACGGCTACTCGAGAACGACTCCCGAATCATGAAGAGCGAGCTCTCGCGGTTATCACATGAGAAGGCTGCCATGGGGGAGAAGATTAAGGAGAATCTTGACAAGATCGCCAACAATAGGTTCGTTTCGCCTGATATGGATTGACGTGGGGAACCTGGCACTGACCCCAGCCCAAGGCAACTCCCTTACTTGGTAGGAAATGTCGTTGAGCTCCTCGATCTTGACCCAACCGCCGAGTCATCGGAAGAGGGTGCCAATATCGATCTAGATGCTACGCGAGTGGGAAAATCAGCCGTAATCAAGACATCGACCCGCCAAACCATCTTCCTTCCTCTGATCGGCCTTGTCGACGCCGACAAGCTCAAGCCTGGTGATCTTATCGGTGTCAACAAAGACTCGTACCTCATCCTCGACACACTACCTGCTGAATACGACAGCCGTGTCAAAGCAATGGAAGTCGACGAGAAACCTACAGAGCAGTACACAGATGTTGGCGGTTTGGACAAGCAGATTGAGGAGCTGGTCGAGGCTATCGTCTGGCCCATGAAAGAGGCTGAACGATTTAAGAAGATCGGAATCAAGGCCCCCAAGGGTATGTTGAGCTTACTAACCCGATTGAATATAGTTTAGCTGACCTATCACCTAGGTGCGTTGATGTATGGTCCTCCCGGTACGGGCAAGACCCTCCTGGCAAGGGCTTGTGCCGCTCAGACAGATGCTACATTCCTAAAGCTAGCAGGACCCCAACTCGTTCAAATGTTCATCGGTGATGGTGCTAAGCTCGTGCGAGACTGCTTCGCGCTGGCCAAGGAGAAGGCGCCGGCTATTATCTTCATTGACGAGCTTGATGCAGTAGGTACCAAGCGTTTCGACAGCGAGAAGAGTGGTGATCGAGAAGTCCAGAGAACTATGCTGGAACTTCTGAACCAACTTGATGGGTTTGCCTCGGATGATAGAATCAAAGTTCTGGCTGCCACAAACCGTGTCGATGTTCTTGACCCTGCTCTTTTGCGATCTGGTCGACTGGACCGTAAGATTGAGTTTCCGCTACCCAACGAGGAAGCACGAGCCCAGATTCTTAAGATTCACTCCCGCAAGATGAGGGTTGATCCAGGAGTCAACTGGGGCGAGTTGGCGCGTAGCACTGACGAGTTCGGTGGTGCTATGCTGAAGGCGGTGTGTGTGGAAGCGGGTATGATTGCCCTGCGGTCAGGCAAGAACAAGATTGGACACGAACATTACGTCGATGCCATCGCCGAAGTGCAGGCCAAGAAGAAGGATGTAAGTGAAGCAATGGCTACTCTTGTCATGCTCATTTTACTAACTAAGATATCCAGACGGTTAACTTCTATGCTTAATCTGAGAGACATTGGAGTACTGGGGGCCAGGATCAGGACGAAGATGAAAACAGCGTCGGTTTGGGCCAGGCCTGCATGGAATAGAAGGGCCGGAATCCATAGACGAATGTAACAATATTGATGGCAACAGAATGTTCAACGTGATGATGTGTATGTAGTATGGCATGTTTGAACTAAGGGCTAATTTTGGTCCTATCTGAGCATCCATGCTACATGGCATCATTTCCTTGATGTAGATTATTCCACTCCGCAAACCATCCCAATGCGTTGTGCGACTTTCGAGATGGCAGGATACATGTGACAGGGCCGAATGTCTCGTGGCCTAACGATAAAAGAAAAGTCTAACCCCCTCCCCGAAAAGAATATTCTTGACAGCCAACAGAAAAAAAAGAGGGAAAAAAAGTATTAATATTGTTTTGCCATCTATTATCCGTATCATTGTATCTTCTTCTGTTCTAAGGCTTCTGAGTTATGTATGCGAAAGGGGAGCTCAACCTGCATCACGATTAGGTAATCAATCAAGTCTTCCAATTTCCAATTTAAGCATGAAGCTTGGGTGGTGCCACTAGCCCTGCATCGAATACGTCATCATGGCGGTCGTGGTTGGCTCCTCGACGAACATGTATTACAGTGATTTATGACGATCTTGATGACATTGGTGTTACAGATGATGTCTATATTATTGTGATGACGACTATGGCGAGTCTAAACCAAGTAGACTTACGCCCCTTTGCTGTAGCTAAGTCACCTTGAAGACCAGCTCCCTGCCAGAAGCTTCCAGGCGTACACGGGGGTATTGGTGCGAGAGCAAGCAGATACCTCAGCACACCGATCTATACTACGGGTACCCAAGTACATGCTTGCCGGCATTCGTTGTCTAGGTAGGTACCTATGATTGAGTGACAAGGCCTGCAAGCCACCAGAGCACGGCACAGTGACGTTATCGACTTTGGTTTGTGGCTTTCGCCTTCCAGTTTCTTTCATCGACACCATTTCACCTCCTCCCTCAAATTCCTTTCTTTTCCCACCTTTCTCTTGACACTTGCATCCTACTCCTTGAATATACTCGACCAGCTCTTTGAACCCGCCCCTGATATTTCATCAACTCCACACATACTCCATTCATCTACACCCTTGGTACAGTATCGGAGCCTGGTTTACAAAGCTCACCAACTTTCGCCATGAGGTTCTCCCAAATCTTTTGGGCCGTGGCCATCTCTGCGCAGGGTATCACGGCTAGCACATGGTTTCCTGGATCCAAACCCTGTGAGTCGAGTTCGACCATTGTCCGCAATGTGCACGCTAACAAGTCAAGTGTATAACAAGTGGCATCAGACTGAGCTGGAACGATGGCTCTCTGACCATGACGTTCCCTACCCAACCCCGGCCGATCGTAAGGACTTAGAAAAGCTTATTGAGCAAAGCTGGGATGACTATGTTGTCTCCCCGTACAATAAGTGGGGCACAGCCGAATTGAGCGCCTACCTCCAGGCCAAGGGCAAAGAAACACAAGAAGATGCAGCTGCGACAAAGGACAACCTAGTTTCTCAAGTTAAGTCTAACTGGTATGAGACAGAGGAGAATGCCCAAAAATCATGGTCCAATGTCAAGAACTGGATCCTGGACACCTGGACTGAGAGCCAGCTCAAGGCTTTCTGTGATAAACATGGAATTCCAGGTATGTTCAACCAATAATGTCACTCAATGAATTATCATGTTCATATATTCATATTCTTAACACAATACCACAGTCCCCCAGCCTCGAAACCGTGACACACTTCTCCAGAAGGCTCGATCTGGCTATGAGACCATCGCCAGCAAGGTCGGAGAGACAACTTCATACCCCGGAGACTGGTTATACCAGACTTGGACGGAGTCTGATCTCAAGGAGTGGCTTGATACTCATGGCTTCCCAGCTCCCCAGCCTACGACTCGCGATAAACTAATTGCCGCTGTGCGCCGCAACTCGCGACTTGCCTATCTTAAAGCACAAGACCAAGCTGCCAGCGCGACCGCCAGTGCCCAGAGTGCTTATGCCACACTCACTGACATGATTATTAACACATGGAGCGAATCTCAACTCAAGGAGTTTTGCGACAAGAATGGTATTCCAGTCCCCCAAGGTACTAAGGCTAATGAACTCCGTGCCTTGGTACGAAAGCACCGAGCTGCTATCCTTGGCGATACAGTTGGCGGTCACGCCGCTTCGGCCTTTGGTGCTGCAACTTCCAATGCCCGTAACGAGTACGCCAAGGCCACAGATGATGCATCTCTAGCCGCCCAAGACGCTTTCAACAAAGCGGTTTCCTCTTGGTCTGATAGTAGACTGAAAGCTTATCTTGATTCCCGTGGCATCCCAGTTCCTCATGGATCTAAGAAGAATCAACTTGAGGCACTTGTTCGCAAATACTCCCACATTGCTGCTACAGGAGGCAATGCTTGGACTTTTGACGACTTCAGTTACGACAACTTGAAGAAATATCTATCCCAAACCGGGAACGACGTGGCCAAGAAGGTTGCAGACAAGAAGGACGCTACCCGCGATGAACTTGTCGACGCTGCCCAGTCTGCCTACTCATCGGCATCGTCTGCTGGAGGCTCTCATTACGCTTCAGCCACAAGCTACATTAGTTCGGTCACCGAAGCCGCCAAGAACAATGCCTTCGATGCCTGGACAGAATCAGAGCTGAAGGCATATCTCGACAGTTATGGCATTCCTATTCCTCAAGGATCAAAGCTGGAGGAATTAAAGGCATTGGCTCGAAAGCAATCAACCTATTTCCATTATGGCACCTCGTCTCCTGGAGAGACTCTCCTTGCTAAACTTGGGGAGACGGCCTGGGGCGGATGGAACTGGATCGCCAACCAATTTAGATTGGGCAGTGATGCTGCTCAGCAGCGGGCTGCTGAGGCTGAGGAAATTGCAAAGGCAAAGGCTAAGGGACTGCGGGAGGATTTGTGAAAATAGCCCTTGAATATTTGCACGGTTTAAAAACAGGATGGATGCAAGAGTCTACAGAGTAAATGGAATGAACTCGGTAGGAGGACGTCAAACAGATCGGCTTTCATTGTAATTTGGTGTTTAATCAAAGTTTTCGCTTCCTACTATATGCATGGACAGATGTCCTTTGCTGGAGTAGCACCATGGCGTCGTTGTGAATGCATATCATACTTGGACTGGGGTATTGAATATTAATCGTGGCATATGTGTCACACAATTAGTGACCCAGACTTTTTATATTGATCCTAACGCCATATATGGTTCCGCTTCCTCCCCCGAACTGTCCACGACATGGTTTCGACCGTTGTCAAGCTATACAACACTCTAATCATTAAGCCCACAATCTACAAGTTCCATCCGCACCAGCACTGATGCACCATGGGTGCTTGGGGTGCCAGTCAACATCCAAAACTCCCAGCTTGTTGACTACCTTGTGTCCCTTCAACATCTTAACAGGAACGATGGTGGCATTCTCCATCAAGTCGCTGACAACCTTGCCGTGGAAGATCTGGAGGGTTCCGTCGTCGCTGGCATCTGCAAAGAGCGGCAGGCTTCGGTGGTACTTGACGGCCCGAATGGCCTCGGGGTGGAATCTCATCGTCTTGTACGGTCGAGAGGATAAATCCAGGTCGTGCCAGAGCAAGCGTCTGTCGTATGAACCCACAATAAGGTTGTCTCCTCCGGGGTGCACATCAAAGGACGAGATCCAGCGAGCCCCGGGCTGGATTGCCTTAACAAGCTCCTGTCTCTGCAGATCGTAGCATCGAATCATTCGTTGGGTGGCGACGAAGAAGAGCGGCTTTGAAGGATGGAACTGGGCCGTCTGAGCAAGGCCAGGCAGACGCCTGAATGGGACCTGGCTAAGGTGCTTGGAGAGAGTGTGAATGGCAACCGAGCTGCGCTGTCCGGTGGGCGAGACAGTGCAGAGGAAATCACCACGTCTGTGCCAGTTAATCACCTTGATGACGGATCTGACAGTGGCCTTGAGCAGAACCCCCTTGTCCTCGAGCTTGGATCCGGGCCTGGACCACTTGGCAGGAGGCTCCTTCTTGGGGCCACTGGTGCTGGCAAGCTGGGAGCCGTTGGTAGCATATCCGAAACCGGCATCCAGGACGTCGCGGCTTGCTTTTTCCATGGCGTCACTGGTGAAGGATGGGATCATGAAGAACAAGTCCTCACCGGCCGCCGCTGCGAGAATGAAGGTGTCCTTGTTGGGACGCCATCGAACCATGTTGACGGGCTCTTCACTGCTGATCTTGGCCATCCATTCCTGATGACCATTGAGACCCCAGACACGAACAGTACCATCGTCACCTCCCGAAGCCACCCATTCTCCATCAGGGCTAAACGCCACGGTTCGAACACGGTCTTCGTGGCCTCGGAAGATGGTCTGACCCAAAGTAGGGAAAGGCTTGAGGTCCTCGGGGCGTGGGAGTTTGGGCAGAAGTGAGTTGGGGTCGATGTTGAGCCTGTTCTTGCGCACTCTTGGCGCTAGGTAGAGATCCAGGCATCGCTCAAATCTCTCTTTGACGAATTCGCCATATCCGGGAACCTTTCGGAGGGAATCAAACTTGGCAGGGAGGTAGTCCTTCTCTCTCTCCTCTGGATCGGCATTGTTCCAGGCCTCTCTCTCCTCTTCGGTAGGCAGATACTCGGGCGGGGGGTTGTAACTCAAGTCGTAACCAGGAGGTGCTAGCTTGGGCGCCGGGATGTTCATGACGTGGGGGTCTTGAGGCTCCTCGTTGGCCCAGATGTCGTAGTAGGTTTCCTCCTTCTCATCCTCTTCACGCTGTCGCTCCTCCGGTGGCTTGTATGGCAATATCCTGCCTTCCTTGATGGCGCGAACAATCTTGGCCACTCGCTTGGCCTCATGTTTGGAGGGAATGAATCGACGCTTGGGCTCTGGCGCAGCACTGAGGGGCATCTTCTCCTCGATACTGGTAAAGTAAGGTACCATGTCCTAAGTGTGAAATCAGCATACACGTCACCGCACAGAGATTTCGAAATGGTAGTAGTTACCGCGTATGGATCGTATCCCTCTTCGGGCACCTCACCCATCTGCAGGCGCTTAAGAAGTTCCAATTCATCTTGGCTAAGGTTCAATGGCTTTCCAGTCTCAGGATCAGTCAAACCAGTCCATCCTTTGGGAATTTCGATAGTTTCCAGAAGAGCATCGAGAGCTTCGCCGGTGGCTGGGCGCATGATCTTCTTTCCGTTGATGTCATAGCCGATGTGCGGGTACGAATCGTAGAAAGACAAGGGGATATTTCCAATGGTATTGGCGGGCTCTTGGGCATCCGTGTCGTCGCTGTCATATACAGGGTCGACTTCAGCATATTCGTATCGCTCCCCGCCATTGGCGTCCTTGACAACTCTATAGTTGGGTTCATCATTGTCGCTACCATAAACACTGTGCGCAGCGTTTTCACCTTCGTCTTCATCTTCATCTTCACCTTGGTCCTCATTGTCGCTCTCTTCATCGGCGCTGTCAAGACCGTCGTCTTCAGGCGCGGAATCGTCTTCGCTTTCGCTTTGGGACAAGACACCATCGAGCTCAACATCAGCCAGGTCATCGTCGACAACGGCAACCTCTGGCTCAGAGGGGCCTTTGCGCTTGCGCGAGGCCATTAGCGGAGCCATTGGGGGAAAGTTTCGACAAGAATGTGCTGCTAATCTTTAGAGGAAGCGATCGCAGCGAGGACCTTCAGTGGATTTTCTTCTCTCTCGCATGGAAAAAAAAAGAGTGGGCCGAAAATATTCTGCCGCTGATAGTAGGGCGGTGAGAGCAGTTGGTTCCACTGTCCATCGAGAACCAGGATCCCCACCCAAGAATCCGTTCGCCTCAACTGCGCCGCGGTTATACCGGCTCCGTTGGGCAAGGAATCAGACTTTCAGAACGACAGAAAGAAAATTCCTGAATGCGGCCGGGTGGAAGGGTAGCCTTAAACCTAGCTGCAGATTGATGATCGCTGAGATTGAAAAGGAATTGGAAAACGTAGCCCGATAGAGCGCAATAAGAGATGAAATACACCCTTGAATGTAATATGGCCAGTAAATGATATTACCCCAAAATATTACTTTAATTTTACTACAACGGATGTTTTGATCAGGAATTTTGGTAAAGAATTATTGCGCACGGCTTTATACTTTGTAGCTTCCCCAATTCTTTACTGTTAAATGTACTTTGACTTTTCCGCACACCCCACTGTCTCCCCGTTTATAACCAAACATCCTCTCGTGATAGTTCTCTCTTTTACAGTCATTCTTCATGGCGATATTCGACTTGTTCCGGGCGCTCCGGGTGCCTTACCCAGATCACGGAGTCGGCTATTGGGGCGAGCAGACATCGACTCTCAACTTTTGTGAAGAGGTAAAACAATGCCTTGCTTGGTGCGCATGACAACTGTTAATAGGAATCATTTCACCAAAGGACTATGTGCTCTCATTCTACTGCGCCGAGCTCTGTAATGTGAGCGCCGCCTGTGACCCGATTTGACCGCGGGATGCTCACATCACCTAGACGCTCACGAATGGCTTATTTATCTGGCTTGGAGCGAAGGGGATCCGAAACTGCATCAGGTACTCACATCCAAGCATCTTTCTTGTGGCATACGTTGGGTACATTGTTGTAGGATTGGGGTCACTATCTTTCCACGCGACCCTCAAATGTAAGCCAATGCCATTCAAATCGCCATCGACTTGCTGTCGGATCAAGGGGCTCATTTACTGATAGATTCGATGCAACTCTGGGATGAGCTGTCCATGATCTACACGACCTGTCTCATGGTGTACGCAAGCTTCTCGTTTTCGAGGTCGAGGGCCTTTTCGGTCGCCCTGGGAGCCAGCCTGCTCGGTTTGGCCGGATTTATTACGGTTGGTGTCACACGGACAGAAACATAGAGTGGCGCTGATGACAGCCAGCTGTACTACCACCTAACCAAAAACCCGATATTCCATCAGACGGCCTACGGCGTTCTGACAGCTACTGTCGTGTTCCGAAGCATATGGGTTATGGAATCGCAGCTTCGTCCAGCCCTGGAGGCGCGAAGCGAGGGAAGATCAATTGAGCTGCTGAAGACAATGTGGGTTATGATAGCAACGGGTGAGCCACATGTCAGCATTGATCTTTGTCGAACCGGGGCCACTAATAATAAATCCAAGGCCTCTCGATTTTCTTGGGTGGATATTTCCTGTGGGTTCTAGACAGCACATTCTGCACTCAAGTGAGAGTATGGAGGCGGGCCATGGGGCTTCCCTGGGCCGTACTGCTGGAGGGCCATGCGTGGTGGCATTTGATGACAGGCCTCGGTATGTTTCTGCCTAGAATGAAAGGGAACTTTGTGAGTAGTGGCTAACATGGTGTACAGGAGGTAAAGCAACCCCGATTCTGACTTTTACTAACAATGCTAACCAGACTTCTCACCTCTGCAGCATACTATTACATTACTTGGGGGATCTGGCTTCGCCGCTGTTTGACTGGCCATGAAGACGAATATGCTCTATATTGGCCACGCTTGCTGACATCGATACCTGAAGTTCGATATGTCAAACAACGGGGTACAAAGCAACAATGACGACCGGTAGTGTGGGTGGGAGAAACCCCGGAAGCATCGGATCCTAGTTCGCACGTGAAGACGAAACTCTGCTCCTCCTGGTGGGATCACACGCACTGGTGACTGCCGAGGGAGCATGTCTAATCCGGCAACAAGCAAGTTGCCCAGTCTAATGCGACGGATCCGGCCTGGATGGCCGAGAAACGTTTGATGTGGGGATGCCGGGAGGCTGAGCTTAGCCGGGCAATGCCTCAGGATGACAACGTTGAGAAAGAAACATTGGCAATGCGACCATGACCCCTCACGGGGCTGGCCGATCATAGTGACGTTTGCAGACCCTGAGCTGGGGCAATGACTTATCTTTCTAGACGTTGGATTGGAATGTATTCTGTACAGCAGGAGCTTGCTAGTGTGGGTAAATGCATATTCGTATTAGTGCTTACCCATTACCCGTATACTGAGGTGTCGGAGAAAACGGGCCCACCGCCGCTAGCAAGTTGACAGCCAGGTCGGGTGAACCATAATTTACTTGCAAGCATTATCTCTGTTACACCTTTTTCAGCCCTACTCGACAGTCTTCAATAAAATGGCGATCCCAAACGAGGCACTGCAGAAGGTATGATATCCCTCATGTGGTGTGGTGTCAGTTGGTGGCTGGCATCGTCTAGCTTGCTCAGAGATTGCACTCAGAGCTGTTGACACACGCACACACACACACACACAGATACATCAGAACCAACACCTCAGCTGTCAAAACGGCGGAAGAATAAAAGCTGCATTTTACTAATTCAGTTGTAATAGCTGGTGCACGAGATTGAAAGCCAGGCGCTGGTGGCACAGCAACAAATTGGCCTGGCTCGCTCTCAGATTACGGCCAAGCAACGTGAACAACGTTTAGTGAAGCTCACCATCAGTGAGATGACAAGCCTTCCAGATGATGCTGTTGTGTATGAGGGTGTTGGAAAGATGTACGTGACTTCAAATATTTCCTCTATCCCCCCCCGCCTGCCTGCCTGCCTGCCTGCCTGCCTGACCGCCGTCGCCTGACATGAACACATCATTCGCCGAGCAACGGCGATGGCGACGGCAGCAGCAGTTGTCCACGTCGTTTCTACCCCGCCATACCCTCCTACCCCACCCATCAAATCTACTTCCACTTCCTATCTCCCCCTCCATCCAGCATCCATCGTTCCCTTCTTCTAACCAAAGCCGCTGAGCGCCCTGTTTGCAGGTTTGTATCACTCCCCGTAGACTCTCTACGAAAGAAGCTTGAGGGACAGACACAGGATATTGAGACGGAGGTGGACAAGCTTGGCCAGCGGCTACTGTACCTGGAAACGACGCACAAGAACAGCCGCGAACACATTGAACAGATGCTGCGCACCAAGTAACTAATCAGTGCAGGCTGTGGGCGTAGATTAGACTACCCCCTTTAGGCAGGCTCGCATTGAGGCGCCCTGGCGCACATGGCTCTTTCTCATTGGACAGTTGGTACTTACTTTCTCTATAAATGGAAAACGCAGGCCTCTTGCCCTGTGACCTTGTATCTCTGCCTCAAAAGATGGATTGAAACTGTGGCGCTTCTGCTCCCGACACTCTGGGCAGCCGCCGTGTGAGACCTGAAATGTTTCAGATGCCGCCGTCTATGCACCATGTCGGCGCTTCTGGTGACCGGATCGCGCCGCGATGGCTCTGACTCTTGGGGTGGCATGCGCCGCTGGGTGTTAGACCAGTTGTGTGGGTCCGCCCCCAACTACTGCACACTGCCTGGGAAATGGACAAACCGCCCCTCCTTGGACTGGCCATGTACATTTGATATAGCATGTGCTAAGAGCTAAGGGAGTGCTAAGGGCACTAGGGAGAATCGCAGGTCATATTTGCATCTTTTCAGCCTTGGCCGGGTCAATGTTTGGGATCGCTCGCTTTGCGACAGTGAATGCGCCACATGGTGCCCTGGATCGGTATGACTGCAAGCCAGCCGCAATGTGTAAATCCACGGCCATGGTAAACCCACTAACAACACATCCCGGTCACACACACGCACACACACATCCCAGATGTACCCAATCTGCTGTAAGCGCCTGGATTGTACATCGTGGTTCCATCATGTCTCGGGCCATTTTCGCCCCCACCCCTGGCTGCAGCCCCGCCGCCCCCAGTCCAGCCCTACCAGCATTGGTTTCCTTCCGCGGCCTTACATAGGTATAAATGACCTATTTCTCACCCTCTCCCTGTCTGTTTGATCCTCCTCTTTAATCCTTCGCCAGGCAGTTCCTGTCATCCATCTCTCACATCATCCGCTGTTCCCCAGCCATTTCCTCATCAAAAAGGCACGCGACACACACTGCAGGCTTGCATCGCGGGGCATCTTATTCCAAGCATGAGTAGCACATACAACGAGGACGATATTGACGTCCGTATTCGTCGTGGCGGGCCTTCTCCGGGTTCTGTTCGATATGTTCAGGCACCTCGGCAACGGTATGAAGGCCCTGGTCCCAGCTACCTTGTCCCGGTGCGCTCTCGCTCTCGTGAACGGCAGCGCTCTCCATCCAGAGAGCGCCGCGCCAGCAGCCCTCCTCCGCCAGTCATCATCAACAACCGAATTTACAATGAGCAGCCTGAAGAGGACGATGACCGTCGCTATCAGGTGGCTCGCTCTTCTCGAAACAGGTACCACTCCAGGTCTTCGTCAAGGTCCCGTTCTCGAGACTCGTCGTACAAGACGCGAGAAGAGTGGGAGGCTGAACAGATCCGCAAGGACCTTGAGGCCATGCGACTGGCAAACAGCCGCGAAAAAGAAGACCGCCAACTCCTCAAGGAGTACCAGGAAGGGTCGGAACTTAGGCTCGCAAAGCGTGAACTAGACAACATCAAGGACCGCGACGCCCGCGCCGAGGAGGAGGAGCGTATGAAGAAGGCCATGGAACTCAAGCGCCTCAGAGACGAGGATAAGGCCAACGAGGAGAATGCCATCCGCGATAAACTGGCCAAGGGCGCAGTAGAGGCCTACAAGCAAGAGGAGAGAGACAAGGCCGCAAAGGCCAAGAAGCTCAAGGAGGAGAAGGACAGGGAGGCCAAGGAGGCTATTGAGCGCTACAAGCAGGAAGAAAGAGACCGCATGCTCAAGGAGAGACAGGAGCAGGAGGAGAAGGATCGCGAATACAAGCGCCGAGCTGAGGGAGATCTCCGATGGATTGGCTTCGATGACAATGCCATTAATGCATTCCTCAAGAAGGAAAAGATCAAGAAGGAGAAGGAGAAGGAAAGGGAACCTGAAATGAGCCCCGTCATGGTCCAACTCCCTCAGGTCCCCCAGCACCTTGTCCAGCATACGGACCACACTTCCTACGCCCACCATTCTCACCATTCTCGCCAATCTCACCACTCCCACAGCCCCCACTACAACCAAGTTGTTCCCACGGAGCCGCCCGTGGCTCGGCCGACATACACCAGGATGGCCCTCAAGCATCTCTCGGTTGAGACGCTGCGCGCCTTCCGTATCGACTTTGAATATGACGAGGTAAGAAGCTGTGCTGCTAACCCAACCTGCGCGCGTCCCGGGCTGACAAGTCTACAGCAGGATCCCGACTACGTTCTGATCAAGCGCTGGGTCCCTGAATGGGAGCAGGACCAGCTGTGGAGACACAGCAAGTCCATCCGCGAGAAGCGCAAACAGGTGCTGTTGATTGAGGAGAAGAAGCATCAATCCCTTGAGCCAGAGTTTGAGTGGGTACGCAAGAAGCATGATCGCAGGAGGAGCAGAAGCAAGTCGCCTTCACTCCTTCTGTACCTGGCCGGTGCCCGGCCGTCTTAGGGGTACCTTGCACAGTTATTGAGCATAGGTAGTTATGATTGAATGATGGCGAGAGCACACCACTAGTTAGGATACCAAGAAGCGTTCAATTTGAATTTTATCTATGCATTTTTGAGTGGGTTGTTACTGTTACATGGTGCCGTTACAGCTATTATACATTGGTATGGCCCTCTTTTATCTTGACCCTGCCCGACGAATGAGTTCTTCATATACAGTCCATGCGAGAGCAGAACTAAGAGCCTTTCGGCTCATACGCAACGCCAGTCCGTCCCACAGTGAGCGAACACCCTCGTGCGTCACCATCATGTACCATGCATGCCATATATTGCGATACAGCTGCGGCTGTAGCTGAATGCGAGTCTTTACTGCGTCAAAAGGGTTCGTGATGACTGAGCATGCGCCACCAGCTAGCATGCCGGCGGTAAAATTGACGGAGCTGGCTAGCGTGGCCTGCATCTTGCCCTCGGCAGAGGTACCCGAGCTGACCAGAGACCCCAGTTGCGGCTTCAGCATCTCATAAAAGAGAACATACATGCCAGCATTGGGCGCATCTCGCAGCGCTGTGGCACCAAATCCGGAGAAAAAACCCCGCCAGCCCTCTGTTCTTCGGATGCCTGCGGCAGCGGCAAATACTGAGGGGTAAGAGTAGAGGCTCGACTCGAACCTTACTTTGATCACAGTAAGAGGCATGAGGACAAACCCAGCAAAAGTCCGAGCTACCGACCCGGATATCAAATTAGCTGAGTTACTCAGAGAAGGTAGCACAGAGGAGCCGTTCTGCGTCTGGCTACGCCGTCCAAAAACCGCGGCGTACTGTGCATTTTGTCGAATGGCATTGAGTGAAGTGAAGTAGAGGGCCGAGCCGAAGCCCGTTCGGAGGGCGGATGGTACCGTGCCCCTCCACAACGCCTGAATCAGGCTAGATGACTGTCTCAACTCGCGCAAGCAGGTTGTGAGAGATGCACCGCGTGTTTGTTGAACCCGTGTTTTCAGCAAGTCGAGGGGTTGCAAAATAACAGCTGAGGCAACGCCGGAGCCCAGTCCAGATATGAAGTGGTGCGCTGTGAGTTTTTGTCAGCTCCCGATACCCATTGGGCTGGTCCTTGTTCAGGTATTGGTAAGCGGACCTGAGTTGGCCGACCGTGAAGCACGCGGTGGATTCAACGCAGGTGCGGTGGCCTCATCCTGTCGTGCCGGGGGAGTGGCGATCGTTACGCCCATGACTGAAAGTAGACGATCTACCACATGTTTGTTCCGGGACGATGCTGAGTGAAGGGCGTAATCAGGCCAAGAGCGCGGACAAGCGCCCCGGTTGCGGGGTTGGGTCCCGCCTTTGTGCATAATTGCAATTCAGTCATCGACTCTTAGTTCGCGCCCACGCTGGAATTCGTAGTCGGGTTTTGGTGAGCGGCCCGGTAGTCACCAATGACAGATTCGAGGCGACCAGCAAGGAGTCGGTGTCGTTTGACCAAATCAACCCACTCGCTGATGCCCGATGCCGCGAGCAGCATTCCAAAGTCAGCACCCAGTCGACCCAGGCTCCCAGCGCAATAAAGAACCTGTGTGAGAATGCTCTCCCTGGATGCCTGGTCCTTAACTGTAGGCAAATAGATGCGGAGGGTCTCCAGTAGCATTTCAACTAGGTGCAATGGAAAGCTAGCCATTGGAGACGGGAGGCGACACAAGGGATCCTCGTCTTCGTCAGACTGCGTGAAGCCTGTGCTTATGCTCTTGAACACCGACACTATGCTGAAACTGTGCTCTCGGAATATCTCAATAAACCTCTTGAGGTAACGTTCTGTCTGCTGGCCGCCAGACCATGAATGTCCTGATTTGTCCTGTCGCCGTCGTTCCTCATCTGCCAATTCTCTGAGCGGCCCCAATGCCTCGAGGGTCGTCAAGAGGGTGGCCAGTCGACAAACCAAGAAGACGGCTGGAAGCGAGTCCTCAATTGGTGCGCCGGTGACCAGGTCAGGGACAATGCGCTTCAACCATCCCATGGTACGAACCGCAGCTGCCAGTTTCAGGCTGGGCGTTTTCAGCGTGCCTACAAGATCTGCAGCCATTTGACGGATGGCAGCATCCGCTTCCTTTAACACAGAAGCAACAACCGGAGAGTTGGGGTAGAGTGAGGCCAGGCGACGGACGTGCGCATAGAGCTCGAGAGTGGAAGAGTAGTTGACGGGGGCTGTAGAAACCGCCGAAGTGAGCAGAAGGGGCATCTCCATCACATCGACGAGGCGCTCCGAGTTACGAAGCAGCAGAAGGGCTTCTTTCCTTTGTGCGAGTAACTTGCTGTCGCTGGTTTTGCTAAACGTCGACGAGAAGTGCTCAGCATGGGTGTCGAGTTTGGGGACCGCTTGGGTCAGGTCCGTGGCCCTCTGGGCAAGCATAGGGAGAGTTTGCCGTAGGGAGGCATGGCTGGCGGCTGATTCGACGACTGGTTTGTGTGAGCGCTTGGAAAGTGCCTGGATGGCCAGCAGCAGGGAGTGAGAGGCTTGAGCGAGGAGTTGAGGCTCCGACGATTGCAGGACGTCTGACTGCTGCTCCGTGAGATGAGAAAGGTATGCAAGTGATTCGGCATCGGTTTCTTGCTGAGACCCCAAAAGGTCTCTCAATGCCTCAGCCATGATGTATATATTGTGTCGTGGTTACTAGTCGGACGAGGGGGAGCGGGTCTGAATGGTCGCGTCGAGAGGGCAGCGCAAGCACCAGGAGCTAGACGGGAAAAGGGGCACGAGTTTGGCTTCTGGTGGCCCTTTTGCGCATATGTTTCGGGGCAAATAAAATGCGTGACCTAAGCGGAGCGGGTGAGGGGGGGAGAATAATGGTAGTCCCAGTCGTGCCAGGTGACCAAGCTTCAGGATGGCTTCGATAGACAAAGTGATATGTAGCTGGCAGTTGGCCAGTGAGAGCGTGTTAGGAGTGGTTGAGCTAGCACCCGCCCCTCCATAATGCTACTGGGCCTGATCCCTTGCTAGCTGCCTCGGCTAATCTCTTGGACCCCGACTACGTATGCCACAGCACTCGCTGGAGGTGCCAGCAGCCCGCCTGCGGGGCAAATGCTGGCCTCAGGTGCTGGAGACAGGACGCATGTTCGCAGATCCAGGTAACTGGGTACTGGGCACATGTACGGAGTACCCAGTGGGCCAAATGTGCCCGTAGCTAACCAACCCTGGACGCCCGAGGTACCCATCCTCTAGGCCCCTCTGGGCGTGGCTGAGGAGCTCAACCACCAGACAGGCCTCATGTCATGCCCCAATGCCACATTGTACATTCTAGCACAGGGTCCATCCACGTGAGTCGCCCCAACAGATGCGAAACCGCAATAGAACCTTTCTACTCAGTTACCTTGCTCGTCTACCTTGTCGAGACCTCTACTAATATTAATCCCAGCCTTCCCACCTACCGGGGCGCTCATCGCCCGCCTGGTTGCCCGCCTGTTCTGCTTGCGCGCCAACGTCTCCATCCCCCGTCTTTGTTCGTTGATCTCTCTGCTTGGCCATTCGTCTCAACTTCCAAAGCCCTTGCCCCCCCCCCAATCGAGACCGAAACGATGAAGGACCCTTTCTTTCTCCCGCCGATTCCTTGGCTCTCGGAGAAGGTTCAGCCTTTCGCCGATTACTTCGACCTGCCAACACTGCCGCTGCATATTCACGAAGTCCTGTTCGCCGCCGCGATCTACTCGGTCCTCTTCTATCCCATCTCGCCATGGCTATCCCACATGTTCGCGCCTGAACACTATTCAAAGCTGCCTCGCAAGCGCCGCTTGAACTGGGACGCCCATGTGGTCTCCATGTTTCAATCATGTCTCATCAACGGACTTGCCATCTGGGTCATGTTTGCGGATAAAGAGCTAGGTCAAATGGATGCCGAGGAGCGAGTTTTTGGATATACTGGTGCCACTGCTTTCATCCAGGCATTCGCTGCAGGCTACTTTCTGTGGGATCTGGCTGTCACAAGTCTCAACTTCGATGTTTTTGGCATTGGTACCCTGGCCCATGCCATTGCCGCTCTCTTTGTGTACTGCCTTGGATTCGTTAGTAGCCTTCCCCTGCTCATTCCTTCACCTTGGCTAATACTAGATCCAGCGGCCTTTTGTCAACTACTATGCCTGCGTATTCATTCTTTGGGAGCTCTCTACCCCTTTCCTCAACGTTCACTGGTTTATGGATAAGCTCGGGAAGACTGGCACATCTGCCCAACTCTATAACGGCATTGCGCTTCTGTTCACTTTCTTCTCCTGCCGACTCGTGTACGGAACCTATTCGTCTTACCGCGTCTTCCACGATATTTTCTCTGCCATCAACGCCCATCCGTCCGCCACAGCGCTCAAGTCTTCAACCATGACTTTTGCTACAAAAGACTCAACCATACCTCTTTGGCTGGGAGGCATGTACCTCGCCGCCAACCTAACTCTGAACAGTCTCAACTTCTACTGGTTTTTCATGATGATCAAAGCTGTTCGCAAGCGCTTTGTACCTGCCAAGGCTAGTAACAAGACCTCCGAGCCATCTGTCTCGGTCACTGAGGTGGAAGTTGATATCTCGTCAGTCGCATCGGGCGTAGCCAACACCCCATCAGGCCGTCGGCGAAAGGCTTAATCAAGCACGCTCGCAAAATGAGCCTGCTTGGTTAGGTCGACTGGACACCGGTTGGTGTGTCCAAAAACAGGAAAGAGTGGCTCGATTGGACTGTTGGGGCCCTGTTGGATACATCTGGGTTTTGTGGTATACTGTATTAGACGATTTGGATGATTTACGCATAGAACCCATGGCTTCCGGTTGTCATTTTTACTCTACACGGTTGGTTCAAGGACATAGGTGCCTTTATGATGGCTTTATTGAACAGTTTTAGTCTAACGCCGCTTGTTGGTTCCTGCATATTCATAACGCACTGGGGTCTGGAATATTAGATTAGGCCAACCTAGACTGGCCCTTCATATAGTATTATTAACTTTCCACTTATCATCTAGATGGACATACGTGATAATAACTAGACATGAATGTAAGATGAAAGGGCAAATGTCCAACCAAAATTGCCTGTGATGACTAGCCACGCGATTTCTTCCCTGTAATATCAACCAGAAACAATTACAAACCCAGGAGTCTACGCTTAGAATCCAAAGGGATTATCGGGTGCTGAGGCTGTTAGATGGGATGAGAGGCATGGGGGGGGCCAGGTTGACTTACTTGCTTGCGAGAGGTTGGCCCTGCGTCCCGTTGCCTGCGGCGTGAGTTTCTTGGCTTCGGGAGTCACACCAAAGCGAACGGGAGGTGCGGGACCGGTCTGTTGCGGCTGGAGTGGCTGGAGTGGCTGAGGTGTTTGCATCGGGCCATTCATGCCTACCATACCTGTTACCTGCGGTTGAAGAGCAGGCATCCCCGTTCGTTGGGGTTCCAGCGGGGTGGGTAGGAAATTGTTGATGCCTCCAGGAGCTGGCTGGCCATACATAGACTGCGTGCCGGGGAATGAAGGTTGGAAGCCCGTATGTTGAGACTGAAGATGTGTGAACTGGTTCTGTCCTGGAGCTCCCGTCATCATGGGCTGCATAAACTGGGCATTTCCGGTGGGGAATGGAACCATGCCCTGGCCCTGAGGTCCAGAATATCCTGTCATATTAGGTTGGAGAGGCTGCATGGCCTGTTGCTGTTGCATTTGCGCCGTGTATTGCTGCTGCAGACGAGCCTGGTTGATTTCGGATAGGCTCTGCCCTGGACCTGCCACCTGTCCCTGCAGAACGCCGGTCATTTGAGGTACGAGGGGTGGGGGAGAGAATGCGCTGGGCTGCGCAGACTGGGGGGCGGATAATGGCCGTTGGGGAGGCGGAGGAGCAAGAGTGCCATGAGCTGGTAATGTTTGAGGGGGGGTAGGGCGCTGTCGAAGCAGAGCTTGAGACGAAAGAACAGCTTGTTGAGATTGGGCGACACCCGAAAAGAATGACGGGCTTGCACCAGGCATTGTTTGTACGGGAGCAGCAGCAGGAGCCGGCTGCTCGGGGACCTCAACCTTGGCCGGAGCAGGGGGCTCGACCTTGGTAGGTTGGAGTGGCTGCGAAAGGAGTGATAAGTCCATCATGGATCCAGTTAGAGCCGGTGTAACAGGCGGCGCAGGAGCCGCGGGCTCGGCTGGAGGGGTCGGCTTGGGCTCAGAAGGAGGTTGTTGCTTGTTGGGCTTCACATCCCATGCGTCGTCGTCAAATCCAGATCCAGCCTTTCGTCCAGCATCGGATCCTGTCTTGACCACACTAGATGCCGTTGGGGATTTCGCATTATCGTTGTTGGCGTCTGGCTGATCTCCCTTGGAGAAAGCCTTGGCGTCGACGACATCGCTCATTTGTACTGCAGGTGCAGGTCGACCCTTGCGAGTGTTGTTTCGTAATGTACCGCCAGGTCCTGAGAATAAGCCCCCTGCAGCACCATCGCCTTCTGCATCGGAACCATTTCGCTTACCGCCACGGTTACGTCCATATTTGAGGTCAATGGCACGCAGAACTTTGATAATGTCACCCTCTCGGAGGCCAAGTGCGCGCAGGGTATTGGCATCAACATCGGAAAGCACACTCTCGTCCATCGAGTCCTTGATGAAAGCTTGGGCATAGCGCTCACACAAACCTACCGCAACTTCGCATGACAGGAAGAACTGGAACCAGTCATAGTCGGATTTCTTCTCTATCGACACACCCACTGCCGACGACGGTGTCTTCTTTTCGGCAATCCTGGCTCGTTTCACATCCGCAAGTGGCTTGTCGTCTTCTAAAGAGATTCCAGTCGAGTTTTCGATGTATTCAAGGTCCTCTCGGGACATCTTCGATATAGGGACTGCAATCTTGACACCGTTCATTTTGTGAAGATGGATCTTGCCATCCTTGAGTCCCAGGAACTGTGCTTCCACGCTAAATGATCGGGATCGATCTGTCCAGGTGCGCACCTTGGATGAATCCGGTTCTGGTATTCAATGGGTCAGCAATCATATCTCAAACAAGTGAAAAAATGGGGCATAAAAACGGCAAACTCACTCGACTTGGGCTTGGCCTGACCATTGTCGCCTCGTCCATTATCTCGTCGGCTCCGCTGTTGTCTCGAATTACTACCATTCTCTCTCGCCATGAGGCTGCTACCTCGTTCAGGAAGAGTCATTCCCGGCCCTACCTGCTGCGGTTCTTTGCTGGCTTTAATAGCATCTTTCGTCAATCTAATCTCGTCCAATCTATTTTGCTCGACCAAGGACCTCGATGTGTTGCCCGGTGCACTATGTTGCGGGCTCGTGGTGCCAGTCACCTCAATATAGCTGCTTGGCACAACACCTTCTTTGCCGTTCATAAGGCGAAGTACTTGCCACCACTCTTCACTCTTAGTGTCATCAAGAATAATAACATCGTCACCCACGGCAACAGTTACTTCGTCTTCTCCTTGGGCCATGAAATCGTACAAAACTTGGCCCTTCTTTTTCTTTGAGCCAGAGCTCGAACCAGCCATTATCACCTCGCGAAGTCCCTCGGCACGCACGGCACCCGCCAATTCACCCAGGGCACTAACAATCTCCTCAGCCGTGTCTTTGGCACCAGCATGAAAGTCAATGCTCTTGCTTGGCTTGATAAGTTCCATAAAGACGTGCTTGCCCTCACGCGAGTAATGGGTCATGCGGTCAGCCGTCCACTCCTGAGACGGTCCGTCTGAGGCATGTTCCGGGGCAATGAGGATTGTCCCTGTCAAGAGGTTGATGCCCAGAGTGGTGGGCATCTTTTTCTTCTTCCCCATAATCGAAATCATCTCATTGATATTGTACATGTGAAAGCCTCCGGGTGTACGTGTGTGATCTCTCGGGTTCTGAATGACCGGAGAACTCGGCTCGTCATAAGTCGGCGACGGCGACCTAAGCGGTCGTGGGCGCGTGGGGAGCGCAGGGGAGCGAATGGACTCATCATCGGACATTGGAGGCTCTTGGAACTTCACGGTGTTCCTAACTGGCTGGAGCGGTGGTGAGGACTGCCGAGGGGCAGTTCGGGCATGGAGGACACCAGCAAGGGCCGCCGCCGGACCTGCAGGAGGTGGTGTAGGCTCGACCGGGCTATCCGGCTGGGTGGGTTCGGGCTGCGGCCTCGAAGGAAGTTGCGGCGGAGCTGGGGGTAAAGATGGAGCAGGAGAGTCGTCAGCTGCGGCCATCTCGATGTAGTTGGAAGGGACGAAGCCATAGTCGCCGTCAAACCCGACCAGGATCCAATCAGGGTCCGAGATATCAAAGACTTCGAGTTGACCATCTTCGGAGAAAGACAGCTCCTCGTCGGTCTGGCGCGTGTAATCGTATAGGGCGCGGGCATGGCTCAGAGCTGGGGCCTTTACGGGGAGGGGAGCACTCTCGTTAGTCCTTACTGTTCGATCAGGGGAGAGGGGAGACGCACTGGTTCAACATAGTTATTGGGCACGAGACCAGTAGGCTCGTCGTCGTCCTCTGCACCGGCCTTCTTCTTGGCCTTCCACCAGCCGTCGTCGCCTTGCTTGTCGAGGACGTAGAGGAGGTCGCCCTCTGCGATGGCGAGCTCGCCTTCGGCCTGGGGCGCGTAGTCGTAGATGGCCCGGTACACGCCCAGGAACCCCATGGTTGAAAGGAGAACTCGGCGAGCTTCAACGTCGGCGTGGGCTTGGGCAGGAGACTCGAGAAGATTCCCCTTCAGGAGGCGGAGAGGAGGGGAGCAAGTCGAGTCGAATTAGGGCAAGTTCGAGCCGAAGCGATGCGATGCGAAGTGACGCAGTGCGGCGTCGTTTGTCTGAGGAGCGAGCACCTCAAGACCACATTTCCCAGCCAGCGAGGTAGGCGACTTACGCAGTGCCGCAGCGTGGCTTCCGGGCACCGAGCCATGTGCGAGGCTCCTGCGCACGTAGCTGCCTTGCCAGAAACGGTCAAGGATCCACTACGATGGTTGGCCATCCATGGCAGGGTAAGCGGCGGGCACAGCCCAAACCCGCCTCGTCAACGACGTCAATCGACAGCACGCCCCAAATTCACACAGCCTGTTACTTTAGGCACCCCTGCCATGTCCCCATCGTTCCACTCTTCAGTGTGTCTCCAGAAGGTGCGATTCAGCATCCTGGGCCCTGTACCAAATGATGGGGCATAGCACTGGGCATGACACTGGGCATGGCACTTGGCACCTGTGCAGCCACAGTGAGTCGTGCCCAAACCCCACCTGATTGGGCCATGGATTAAAATAACAACCAGATTCTGGTAACCAACCGGCCAGCTTGGGTTGCATGCATGTTCTGCAGGGCGACGTGAACCCAGACGCATTTTTCTGCCACCTTGAAACCCGATTCATTCTTTTGGTCTTTTTTTTTTAAGGGGTTCTTAAGAATGCTCGAGTGCTGCTAGCGGTAACAGAAGGCACCACATTCCTTCTCATGCATCTGCATAGAGTCACCAACGGCAATTATCTCCCGGAATCACAGATGCTAGGAGCAAATACGTCCCCAACTAAAACACAATATATTGTGACCCAAATTTAATCGTTTGAATAACCACTATTATATAAAAAGAATAACAACCAATACATTCATTCAATAGGACAAGGCGCCCTCATGCTTGCCCTGTTTTTCATGTTTCAGATCCCTCCTCACAAGTCTCCCCTAGCTTAGTTTTCTCATGAGGCCTACGCATATATATTCGTCATCTACCTAACCTCTACCACAGCAAGGGCACCTATCCTCACTCTCCGACATTGGTACCCATGTCAGTTGGGCATTTTTAATAGCACCAAGTTTTCCAACGATGTCTCTCATCTGGTAGCCATCACTCTGCGCCAGACTGTAAAATTCACATCCCTTCTATGATTTTATGGTGTTTCGGGCCCGAGCCCTTCAGAGGTCTTTCCTTCATTAGCCTGACCCAAGTTTCGGAAACTTCCGGTCCGCTGCCCTCTAGTGAATACGCCAGGGAACATCCTGGGATCGCTTCCTGAAAGGTGGAGGTCTGCCACATCGCTCGACCATGCCTGATCTCTAGCTGCAATGCCACTTGGCGACCCCATCATCGTTAGCACTGGCGACGCTGCCGCTGATGTCTGGGCCACTGAAGTGGGACCCCGCGGTCCAGATGGTGCTGTCTCTGCTACAGCAGCACTTATTCCTGTGGCACAGGACTCTTTGTTTGCATTGAAGTTGACATATCGTCCCAGCCTATTCATATTATCAGCATCTAATCGTCAATTAACCCGGGTTGAGCTTGAGCCGGTACTCACACATCTCTCTCTTGCATCAACGTAAAGTATCGGAACTCTTCCCTGCGATCTGGTACATTGGTCTTGTCCATCGCGTTTCCTTCCTTACCAGGCTTGCTACAGCCAGGACCGAGCCATTGCTCCTTGATGGAGAGTTCATATCCACTCTGCTTCACTGAATTCTTTGCCAACTCACACATATCCACCGGGCTTAGTTTGTAGATTTGTGCGGCCACAGCATATTCCTCAATCAGTGGCTCCTTTGTGAATGCGAACTGCAGGGGGTCGTCCGTCGAGAGTGATACATTGAGACCACGTTTGAAGTATTGGTGAAAAGGGTTGCGCTCATAAGCTAAGAAGAGGGCGTTGTTGCTCAAAGGCGACATGGCAATTCCAATTTGCTCAAGATAAAACGCGTACTGTAATAGCGGCACCTTGCGAAGCAGCAGTCCGTGGCTGATACTGTGACAGCAAAGAGCTGCGACTGCCAGGTGCTCGCTGTCACCAGCCTCTCCACAGTGCGGTCGCAAAACAAAGGTATTAAATCCACGCTTCTTGCGCCAATAATTCAGCGACGCCATATTGGAGAACAGGTAGTAAATCCAGTAGCTGTAAGGCGGATTTTGCTTGGTATCCCAAACCTTCGGTACTGGAAATTTCTTGAACAGGCGGCGCTCAACCTTGCTTTCGTCGTCGACGCTATCAAAGCCGAGGACTCGCTGGAGGAAGATGTGCAATTTCGGGTGGCTTGATGGATCCTTGGTCACCTCGAATAAAGGCTGGAACAAGTTCTGAACAACATGTTCAAACGTCTCCATCAGGCCACTAGCCTTGTACACATCATAAAGTCGGGGGATCTGAATGAGCCAACGAACGTTGTGAGAGAACAATTTGTTGTCAACAACCCATGCTGCAAGCTTGTCCCATTCATCGATTGATTTGCCGTAGATGGAAATGCGCCATTCCACCATTTGATACTTACTCGATTCGAGATCAGAAATGACCTCCTTGGTAATTTCGGCAAGGTATCGACCATGAATAAAGTTGTCTGTCTTGAGGAAAATTGTTCGGAGTCGCGACTCGCCAATTGGGTTGTACTTGAGGTTGAATTTGTCAAATCGGTGAAAGGAATCAGTATGAGCCTATCACAGTTAGCACCAAGAGTTTAGGTCTAAATTGCCGTGGATCCGCCAAAAGACTTACGTGCATATCCAAAGTATCGATACTTAGATCATAGGCAGTCAAGTTGATACTGGAAAATACTTCTGCCAGAGTAAGATGCTTTCCATCACGAAACAGCACGACTTCGTTGGGAAATTTTTTCATCTTGCTCTTGATAAATCGCAACAAGTGCTTCTGATTCATACACGCAGAGTGATGAACGTGTGTATCCACCTTACGCACATTGTAGAAGTCTCGATGAGGCACCTTTTTACAGTCTGCCGTTTCCTGGTACTCGTTCAAGAGAACATAGAGGTTGAACTTGCCTTCCAAGTACTGAAGTCGACGGAAAGCAAAGCTCTTGGTCGGTCCATCAGATGATATGGTCAAGATATCATCCAAGGCCATGTAAAATTCTCGGATTGTAGGAACTTGGATAGCAGGCGTCTCCGAGGTTTCACTGTCAAATACTTGATAGACGCCGCTCTCATCGAGCTTGAACGTCATGCCATCATCTCCAGGTAAGGGAAGCAGGTCATCCATGTCGAAATCTTCTCCAATGTCCTGGCCCGGCTTTCGTTTTCTAGCTGGCCGCTTGGTGTCCCGAGTACCCGAGGAGCCCTGAGCCGGAGGTGACCCAGGTCCCTCCTTCGTACCGTGCCAAGGCTCGTGCTCTTGGCCAGGGATGCGGTCGGACACCCCAGTTTGGCCACCACCGGCCCTTCTCCAAGCCGGTTCCGGAGGGGGAGGATATATGTCCCATTCTGCATCGTCTCTAGGATTGTCGTCTGGGCCCTGCAAGGAAAGTGCAATGTACTTGCGTCTGACATCAAGAATTCGCTGGATGCTCTTGCAGATGGCACTCAGTTCGGTCGTGATATGAGGTTCGGTGTCAAAAAGTCCACCACCAGAGAACATATCATTGGAGCTGTTTGAAATGTTCGCAGCCTGGGGCCCGTGGCTGGGGTGAGCGGGCGGTGGCAATATGTGATCCGGATACAGCCCAGGCTGCCCATGTATGTTCCCAGCCGATTCAAGGCCCGGGGCAGCGTCAACACTAAACTTCGTTGTCTCTAGGCCCGTTCCGTTCGTATCTTGGCAGCGAGGGTCGAGGTCGAGGGTCAATGAATCGGCACCGTATTCGGTAACTGGGTGGGAACCCGAGGTAACAAGTGGGCTATCGTGAGGCGTCGATTGAGCGGGTGCATGTGTGCCGTTTCGTAGATCAACCTTGCTACGGTGATAGAACAGCTTCGCGTCTGTCTGGCTCATTTGGCGTTCTGCCACAGGGTCATAGAAGGTCGTTCGGCGAGGGAGATCTCGAAGCAGCATCCCGTCTTCGAGTTCGTCCTCGTCACTATCGTTGGATGACTCGGCATGGTCATGCGCCTGGTCATAGGAAGCGCCGTGGCCCGTCACACCAGAATCATGGGCTCCATCGCTTTCTTCGTCCGACTCTCTCGCCCGCACGGGCAGAGAGGTCGGTTCGTCGTTGTCTAAGACTTCGTGGTCTGGTAGGGAAACGATGCACGGTTAGCAGATAGCCGTCAGTCTTGTTTCGTCTCAACGGCTCATGGCCAACGGTCAATATGATGATTGAGTGTCGCAGCCGAGTTAAAGCTGTTGAGCAGCAGTACATACCTGTCATGGCGATATCGCGGGACTGGGGGGTGTATCGGGGCAGAGGGCGGCCAGTGTCGGCCGTTGAGTGAAGAAACGTTGGATAGACTAGGGTTGAACAGTCAGACGTTGTGGATGGAGAACGAGTGGGTAGGCTGTTGGGTGCGACGTCGGTCGGTGAGTAGCAGAGAGCTCTGAAGACAGGGAGTGCGGGCAGTGCAAAGCAGGTGGTTGCAAAGCTACAGAAGATGGTTGAACACAAATAATGCGTCCGTACCGTTCAATTAGTCCGATTTTGGTGCTTTGTGTTGCAAAGAGTTATCACCAGCTGGTAATCAATCGCCGGCTTGAGTCTACTTGTAAGGTGTAGGTACTCACACATGCGATGATGTCGTAGGTAAGGTGGAGGTTCTAGGTTTGACCCCCTGCTGCGCTAGGTGACCGCCCCTCTTTAGGTGCCTACCGCCCTGCTCTAACAGCCCACCAATAAAAAATCCAGGTTGCAGCGAGTACCTTTCCAGTGAGTGACGACGCATCGGTAGTTGACACCCCCTGCTTACACGTGCTGGCCCATACATATCTTGTTATCGCCAATATCCCTGTAGATAATGTATTTGCGATGGAGAGGGGGTTATGGCCATTCCTATGAAGGTTCTAGTGAGTAGGTTAGTTTGAAGGCAATAAATGCACCTTGACGTAATTCAGGAGAGGAAAGTACTGGCAGTACCTCCAACACTGGTCGCGGACGTTGTACATCATCGATGGAGACGCAAATGCATAAAAGAAACTCATTAATCCGAATAACCAAAACCCCGGAAAATATCCTAACAGTCTCGATCTACTTGATTAAACTGGTTTGTTCTTCTCATATTCTGGTGACGAACAAATATTAATCTTGTGCGTGCTATGATTGTTCCACTAACTTTGCCCTCTCCCGTCCTCGTCGCGAATGGCGAGTACATGCAATGACGATAATTCGATGGCCTCAAGGAAGCTAACTGATCAACAAATCTAGCGACAAGCTAGTTCCGACCGAGAGAGTAACGGTAGTGCCCGTGCGGAATAACCGTGCCCGAGAGGCACTGTGGCTCCTATTGGATAACGTCTAACGCCGAGTTAACCACAGTACATGGACAGGTACATTTCAATATCAAAAATAGCTTACATCCAGACAAGCCCTTCCTCGCACCGAAGTCCCAGTTATATTGCCATTATTCTAACAAAAGCCCCTGAACATTAGGTCTCATCAAGAACAACCGCAGACTCTTATTCTTATTTCATCCAGAAAGACCACTACACCTGAATTATACATGTCCAATAAGACACATGACTAACGATTCAGAACGCCAAAATTCATTGTCGTATCACACTTCATCAGTCAAAGTTCTAGGAAACTCAATTTTCAATGTTTCGCATTTTAACCAGATGTTTCTACAGATACATTCCAGCATTAGCTGGGAGTGGGTAGTCTCACAGAAGGCTTAACCAACATTTATTTCTAGAACGTTGAATTTTGCAACGAATTAACACTTCCATCATAGCCAAATGATCATTTGTATCATAAACAACATAATCCCATTAAAAATAATTGCTCCCAGAACAACTCACTCCTCGGGTGGAGAAATAGTGTTCTGCACGACAAAATTTCAGATCTCAGGGTAAAAGCGGGCACTTTGATATAGTTGGATGCAAGTAAAGTGCTTCACTGAAATAGGGTAGATGGATATTGGTATGTTGGAGATCCGGAATCAACGCAAGCAAGCATAGTGAGCAGATTTCAAGTTTACTTATTAGAATCCACTTCAAGACTGGAATGTTTACGCAATTGAACAACACGAGGGGGCGATTCCACATCAGGGTAGGTTTGATATGTGAGACAAGTCGGGATATACTATAGCACACCAGAGCAGATCTAGCGGTTAAAGCCTCACATTAACCCCATCAATTCAAGCGCCATCTTTTATTATATGTGTCAGGCGGGGACTAATCCCTGATAACAGGCGGTCACTCCTGGTGTGGTCGATTTACTTTAGCCGACAAGTGTAACCCTGAGGGTCAAGGAATACGGAGTCACGCGAGGGTTGCAAGACGCAGACTTTCCCGGGTTTGTCGCCACCATTTGGACATGGTTAGCGTGATTCCGAGCCGTCACCCATTTTCTGGTTGTACCTGGCCACTTCACACTAACGCCACGTGTGTCGCGCATCTTCGACATATTCCTACTGAAAATTTGGAGCCGTGTCTTAATTCGATTGCCCCTTTCGGCAGACTTTCGCATTCCAAAAACTAGATCAAGGTCCTACTAAAGCTCAGTGCATCTTTTATCGTCATTATTGACATGGTGCAAAAAGAAATAGTCTCTTTTGATTTCAAGATTAGGTGTTGTCGTGAGTGATCATAATGATGTAAAACAAAGAAACTCCCAAAACCATCGTGGTCCACCAAAATAAAACCACCTTTTGAAATCCCTCAGCCCAACTCTTTCTTATTCCGGTCAAACTGACGGCTTAGCCACATCCGAAGACGTCGAGGGGTCTCGGTTCGCATGGTGGATGCTGATTTCAACTGTCTTCTTGATGGCGTTGCCTTCAGCAACCAACGTGAAATCCCTTTTCTGTCTTTCCAATATTTCTTGCTTCGATGAAGATTTGGAATTGACACTGTCCACCTCCTGCTGGCACCTGGTGTCTTGAATTCCATCCCAAACTGAGAACGGCGGAGGTTCATTCCCGCTCGACGAGGAGAGTCGTTCATGTCGAGAAGGCCGTCTGTTTGTGAGCCTAAATGAATTATTTTCGATATTATTGTTATTTTGGCTATTGTTGGTTGAAAGCGCCAGTTTAGAGGCGAGTATGTCAATGCTGTTGGTTCTCTTGTTAGCTGACATTTGTTCCTCAGAGATGAAGCAGAAGGAGGGGAGCGCCCACAAGATCATGACAGGAAATAGGCACTCCAGCGTGTAGAAAAAGTGATCGAGTTGGCTCGTAAGAGTTGTAGCCTTCTGCACAGAGGGCTGGAAAAAATAGATCACAGCTCTCGTAATTCCGATGATAGCCAGAGTCGCCAGACGAATTTCTGTGCTTCGCATGAGATGCTGAAACAGTGTAGACTTCAACGAAGCTTCTTGGGATATTTTCTTGGCGGATGTGAATTTTCTTATGAGGAAGAAGGCGCTGAGGCACTCGACCAGGGCGATGGAAACAAAGTAGCCGATATGGAGGCCGTTGATGGTGGACCTGTAGATGGATTGGCCGGCCAGAATTACCTTGACTCGGTAAAACAAGATAAACATTCGAAGAATAAATATGACTACAATCAGAAACCAGAAGACGATAATAAAAACGATGCGGTCGCGGTTGCGGAGAATGCGTATTAAAATGGCATAGCTGTAGAAGGAGATGCCTGCTTCTTGGACCTGGTATATCAGACTTTAGCAACTGAGAAATGCAGTGCAGTAATCAAATGCGGGTGGAACAAGGCATACCATCCACAGGACGTCAGCAACAGCAGAGGCCACAGCCGAGCTCGCAACCGGGTACCCTCCAAAGTTGTAGTAATAGCACAGGCCGTTTGCTACTGCGCCGGAAGCCGACACAATGATTGGAATGAGGGATATGGGCGAGAGGCTGGTGATTCCGACAACGGTAGCGCCGAACAAGACATTTCCTATTCCGATGGTGCTGAGAATAGCCCAGCTGGACTGGAAGTACACGGTCACCTCGAACGAAGACATGGTCGAGTCATAGTCGTATCCTGTGGCTCGCGGGTGCATAAGGTGAGTTCAGAATCATCTTAGTCGGCCCACGAAATGGTATATATGGCTCAAGGGTTAACAAGCATGGAGCTTGCTACTACAGAAGACGCAATGCGTGGCCCAACCAGGCTTTGCTGCAAGTGCTTTACCCAACGCTACCTCAGAGCATGCCCTTGCTTCTCTAGCAGGCGGGCATGTCGGGGAGGGCATGTCGGGGAGGGCATCCCCTCCGCGGCCACTTCTCAGGTAAGGGACAAGTTGGATCCGCACCAACAAGAGCTGGGGGAGGAAATGAATCCCCGGGCATGCAGGGTTCCCCGGGGAAGACTCCTAAGGAGGATTCCGGGGGCGGGGTCCAACGACATTCAGCCTTGTGGCTCACTTCTCTCCGCCCAAGACTGTCAATAGGACGCTATCCCATGATTCCCATCACATGCACGCACGCACGCGGGGGGAGGGGGGAGTACATAGCTGACCACCCCCTGTCGAGACCCTGGCTTGGGTTGCATCCAAGTGGACCTATTTCTCGGCCAACATCAATCGTGGGCCACTCAGACTTCCTCAACGGGCACTCTACAGTAGACAATGTCCCTGGAGCAACAGGCCATGTTCATGATGGTCTGGCTGAGTTCCAGCATTGTTCTGAGCCCCGGCGCACATCGTATCCAGGGGGTCGGTCCGCGACGTGGATCTGGGGATGGCTAAGCGTGAAACCGAGAATTAGCTGGGTTGTGGATAGCACAGGAGCATATCTCATGCCAACGGACTCGCATATCACGCCTGCTGTGGTGATTAGTAAAAAAAAAATTCCATATGCTGAGGCATGTACGCTTCATATGAGATCTCCAAATGGTCTCAATTTGATGAACGATTAGAGATCTCAAAGGTGTTCCGATAACCCTCCAATATCATTCTTGGTGTTCATATTCTTGCTCTTATATATGACGATTAATAACAAAATAAAAAGGAAGAAAATTTAACACAAATGAGATGGCGTTATCTTGACCAATTCTACTTGCTATTAACCAGGTTAGACACTGTTCCAACATTACTCTTTAAAAATAACTTGCAGTCTTCGTACTCTGCTTTCGCAAAAACCACAGGTTGGGCATCCCATCCGAACCCCCGCATTCGCTAAACGGTCGACTCAACGATCCCCTATGAACAGAAATGGGCTTCTGTCCCCTGTTGGCTCGAAAATTGTAAGGGTTAATTAATGGCGCCCTCACTTCGACAACCACATCCCTGGCCGCCGGCGTTGCTCTGATTGTTTCTTGGCGATTCGGACCAACGATTCCCTTGGCTGCACAACCAACTGCTGGTCTCTCGGTTTTTGCATCAATCCCCTGAAACCAACGTTTCAATCTTACATGGGCACATCCAATGTGATTTGGTGCCCCGTAATTGCTGGTGGTCTCGAAATGGGCGCGAAATCCACGCGAAGCCACGTGAGTATAGCCGGATATAAACCTGCCGGTCCACAACTACAGCTGGTTTGTGGGTTTGTAATATATTCGAAGATAGCATCATTAATATAGAAAGTACGCCGATGTAAAAGTTTTAACAACCTGTCCCCGATAACGGAAGCCCAAGGCAAGTAATGAAAAATCTGCATGAGCTCCATCCAGGGTTCGATCGGATCAGTACCAGGATTGCCACATTTGTTCTCCAACTCGTTTCCCCAATAGTACGTAATGTTGCCCTTCGGAATTCCCGCGATCGGCTAAATATATTTATCCTAGCCCAAAGAAGATATTTCCCCTGTGGCACAGCGACGGCGAAATCAAAACGAAGCGCAGAGGACGAAGCGCCTGCAGTGTTTGGGAGTTCCGGTGGTTACATAACATGGCCAGGGTGAGTTTGGACACAATGCCGAGGTTCTCGCCAGGTTGTATCAAGTAGTTCGACCTGTGTGGCGGTTACGACCAAGATTACAGCAAGGCAAAGGTCCCAGTTATCTACTGCAAGCATACGTCGTTGCTATCCCAAGGAGCCGGGGCTCACGTTTCTTGCCTCTCAACCTCCAGGTTAAATTTCTCTCTCAAAAGTCAATCGCAACACAGGTGGTTATCAGCTATAGGCTATGCGCTGTCAGGGGTTCCAACGTGGTTGTAATTGGACGTAATGGACCCAATGAATGCGGCAACTGCATTCATTGCTTGATATTTTACCTTGGGGGCAACCGATCTTCGTAATCTGGAAGAAGGTTTTCTTCCCGTGTTACCTATTTGATGTGAGCTTTTGTTCAATATGGTCATGATTTTGCTACCAGTCCTGTTCTTGCTACACACCAGAAGACATTCCCATAGAAATAGATTTACGGGATAAGTTGCAAACGGATCCCTTGTGTGCTTTCTTTTCCAGTTATTTACTACTTTCTAACTTGGTTACGAAATTTTAAATGTGAAGCAACGGTAAATCGCTAAGTTGGAAAGAGTGGCTCAGATACAGCTATGTGGTACCTGCGATTGACAGAAAGCATGGATATCAAATGAGAATAGTAAATTACGTCAAATACGGAAGTATCGAAATACCAGCGAGGTATTCAGTGTTTGGGCTGTAAAATTGGTTTCGCATATCACAGTTTCTGAGTTTGACTGCCTCTAGATTACCCTACACTTGGGTACAGGTTTGAACACGATCCAGTGGTGTAGACGATCAATGAGCCTCCCTCTAGTCGCCGAGTACATAAATACACAAGAAGCTTTATGAGAAGTACCAAAACATACCCAGTAGCCTGGCCCTCTCACTGGCAATAGTGAGTCCAGTTCCTATAATCGCGCGAGGTATTTCGCCTTTATTCCATCTATCTTCGTACTCTCGTCTACTCGTTTGTTCATGACCCAGCAATTAACCGCTATGAAAAGCGCTTTATGGAGGAATCCTTCATCTATGCAAACAAAACATACACGGTATTTAACAAACCCTCACCGACGACCGTCAGTTGGCCTTCCCGTCGCGTCCTGCGGTTGCAATCGGCTCCTCGACCTTGCGTTTTGTCGTGCCCAATGTGTAGAGACCACCAGCACTGAACACCACAACCGCACCAAGCATTGTGCCTGGTGCCAGACGGTTTCCAAACAACCATATGCTCAAGAGAAGACTGACAAGTTTCCTGATGTTGAGGACAATGGTGACGGTCAACGCCGTAGAAACAGCCGCCAACAAGTTGACGCCCCGAATGCAGGCGTATTGCGTCAAGACATTGGTAACAAGATAGACGAGTTGGCTTGGGACTGGAAGAGTGTCTGAGGCAATGCTGAAAGGGCCCGGCAGTTGGATAGGAGCGCTCTTCATCAAATGAGACAAGTTGCGTATCATGGACGGGGCAAAAGGGAGGAAGAGCGGCAGGGATAGTGCGTGGGAGTAAAATAAATTCTCCCTCCACTGAGGCCCGTACTTGACATATGTGGCTTCAGTGTAAAGGCCCATGATGGCCGAAAGCACTTGAGCAACAAAGAGAATGACAAGGCCTGTGCTGAAAGCCGGACGACCACTCTTCTCGCTGGATCCCTAAAGGCACATGTCATATTAGGGAGATGAAACATGAGCAAACAGAAAGCGATGACTTACTTTTGACTGGGCATCCGACCAGGCAGCCAAGATGACACCAACCGTTAGGAGAATAACTGCTACAACTTGCATACGCGTATATCTCTTTCCATAGAGATAGCCAGCAGCCATGGTGGTGATACTACCGCCGGAGCGAAGGATGATGTGGACTGGCACAGAGATGTCATAGCTAAAGGCGTGGTTGTTCAGAACATTAATCGTGAAGAAGAGAACAATGTTGACAATCCAACGCCGAATGGGAACCTTATTGGGGTTGAGTCCATAGGAACAGGTGCTGTCGAATTGGGCAATGTAGCCAGTTACTGCCACAAACAAAAATTGTACGAAGGTGAGAAGAGTTCCTGTGATTCTGGTCAGCAAAGCCCTGAATGAGTCAAATCCCAGCGGAGGGAAAGGCGCAGGGAGGGGACATGCCGCTTGAGGGCTCGAAGCTGCCGCAGGTTAGCATCAGGTGCAGCGAAACATCTCCCAGTGGGGTGGGTTGGAAGGGATACTCACTTAATAATGGCTTCAAGCGCGTAGACCTGTGAGGCGAGAGAGCGTCAGTCATGTCGGAACCAAGCTATATGCCGGGGTACAAGTGCATAAAAAAAAAGAAAGCGTACGTTAGAGCAGCATCCGCCAAAGATCAAGCCGAGCATGGTGGCAGCTGCGAGCAGCGAGGGTCCCATCTCGCCAGCGAAGCGTTGGGCTAGAGACGAGGAGCCAGGCTGGGGCTCCATGGCATCGTCCCGATCCGCAAGGTGCTTGTCCGCCATGTCTGAAGTCGTGGTCGTCGCCTTTCTCTCCCGGAGACGCGGTGTCGACATGGAGTTCTCTCCCGTAGAGGACGGGGCCAGCGGCAGAAGCAGTGCAGAAGCAGTGCAGAAGCTGGTCAGAGAGGTACGTAAATACGTCGAGGTTCGGAGTCGGACTGGGCGGGAACGAGATGTGACCGGCGGGAGGGACGAATTGGGGTACAAAGGAACAGGGGTGTGGCCCATACGATACCCATACAGTACAGTGCGCGCCTCAGGTACCCCCTGCAAATGCGAGTGATGGATGATTACTGGATCGAAGTAAGCGTTGCGGCCGTGTTCCCGAGAGGACACGCTTTCTAGCGCACCCACCCTGATTAATGTGCGCCGGGTGCATCTTACGGTACATTTAGGTACCAGAAACCCCACCACCGCCCAATCTGTACTGACCCAAACTCTAACCCTCGAATGGGGAAGCTCCACGGTTCACAACAGCTATCCGGATTTGACAGCTGCCCGCAGGCGAAACATTCAAGTACAACCCTAACTCGCCCAGCGCCCTACCTAGTCATGCTGTGCCAGCCCATCCGCCATATTTGTATCTACCACTGTAGTCTCCGTATCTTGTATACTAGCATTTCATCCACAGTCACGAGGGACGGGACGTGCACGGGAGATTACATGGCGTGGGGTCAACCAAAAAAGCGTCTGTCGCCCTGCATTTGCCTATCATACGCTAGACACCAGCCCGTCATTCATGGAATTTCCATGTAATCTATATTAACAAACAAATATAAAAATATGGGGCTCTTCATCCAACTCGCTCTCTCTCTCTCCACATGATTGGCCTGATCGATTTCGGCTTGCCGCTATCCAGGACCCCCAACCAATCGACTCATACGGTAGGCCACCCATCCACCTCCAAGATACAATACAAGGCACTGACGAGTCTGGCTCAAACACTATTCAACCCACCGTATTGTTCAAATTAATTCGGGGGGAACTGTTTACTTTTACACCTCAGATACCGCCCGTGAGTCTTACGCGCCTTTATCTGTCTATTTTGAGAGCGTGGCCTCGCAAACCAAATGCACCATTTCCCCCCACCATTTTACGGCGATAACATGTTGCATCACCCACGGTCAACATCCGCATCTGAGAGTGGCATTCATTTTTTTTATTCTCAAATAGTTTCTTCTCTTTGTGTGGTTTGCTACACGTGGCGACTAAACGCCATCCCCATGCACGCACGTCTGCCGCTCACCACGCGTCCATCCGCCTGTGTAGGCGCTGGCACGTCAACATCCTCTCTCAGACCCCATACAGGCCACTCCTTTGCCATCTCCTCCATTTAGTAGTATCCATCGACACTATACCGGTCGTCTGGGTCTCTTCTAAGTATAGTTGGCTGCGCATGGTTCGTTTCCGCTCGCTCTGCACCCTGGGAATGCTATGTCTTGTCTCGAGCAGGACAAGTCCAGCTCTCTCCAAATTAATGGTCACGGAGCTCCCTGGGGCCCTTCAAACGTGCATTTCTCCATCCAGGCAAAGTCACCTTTTGACACCACACACGCTTTCAAGTCACCTGCGAGATGAACGCCGTCGTCGTGATCTAGAGTGCTGAGAAGACAAAAAGCTGCGTTGCCACGTTAGCTGCCGTAAATTCAACCGACTTCCAATGGGGAAGGAGGGGGAGATAAGGAGAGGGATCTTGTTTTTGCTACAACTCACATTGTTTGTCGCCGCAATGGCGATACTGTCCTCAAATGGATGCCAGCTCATGTGCAGAATCTTCTTGTTAAAATCGATCTGGTCTGCATCCGTCTCCTTGCGCATCCGCTGACCCTGTCCGCCAGGGCTTCCGGCCCGCGAGCCACCCTTCTTTCCGTTGGCCGTAGGGCTCGTCGACGAGTTGATGGGCGTAGGCACTCCAACCTTCTTGGCCTTAAAGGCCGACTTGTCTGCCTGTAGAACAACTTCAACCTCCTTGTCCGGGTCAGAGGGGTAGATCATGAAATTGTTGTTGTAGCTTCCGGTCATGACATTCTTTGCGTCTCCTGAAAATACCACCTCAAACTTGTCAAAGATGCTGTCGTTTTCGTACGTGTCGCACAATCGAGGTCTGAGATGCTCGTGGATGGGTATTGTCTTGACTGGCTGTCGCTCCATGTTGATATCCCAGATCTTGACAGTCAGGTAGTCGCGAGACAGAATGTATCGACCATCGTACGAAAATCGAACATCAGAAATTGACGAGATGATTTCTGAAAAGAAAGACCTTGACGAGGGGTCCTCTTCTTGCTCAAATACTAAATCTCGTCAGCAAAAGTTCCATGTGTGCCGCCTGAGCGCGGGCAAGAGAGTTGGGGGATACAAACATTTCGCGTGTTGGTCGCACAGGGCACTCTCACGCATGTCGGCCAGCTTAATAGTGCCCTTTGAGCTAGCGTACATGAACCAGTTGCAGCTAAGAGGGTGGAACTCGGCAGCCGTGATGACCTCTGTCAGCTCCTCCATATTCGCCGGCTTGATATCCACAATGTTGAAGCTCTGGTCCTGGATGTTGAGGTTCCACAGGTTGATTCTCAAGTCATCACTGCTGATGAAGGTCTCTCCATCGCTGTTGACAGAAATGCTGTTGATGTGGTAGGCATGGGCGTTGGCGTACGTTCGGCGTGGCACGGCGGCGACAACCGTGTCGTGGTGTGTGAGGCGAGGCAGCTTCAGGTCGGCGGAGTTTTGAAACTGGTGGGAAGGGAGAGGTCGAGGGGCTCCACCACCACCGGCCAGGCTGCCGGGAGTGAGGTCATGCGAGAGATTGTTTTCCGCCACAACCTTCAGTGACTTCTCAAAAACTTTCCAAAGCTTGATGGTCTTGTCATTGGTGGATAGCAAGTAGTGTGATGCGTTTTGTCGACGGCACCACTTGATCTTGTTGATCTTTTCTTCGATCTCGAGCGACTTTAGGTAGTCGAATTCGGGCTCGTGCGATTGGAACTCGGTATGAAACTTGTACTCGCAAGTCTTTTTCTATCGGGGTATCAGAGAGTGCACACATTTCAAAGTACGAAGCGTGGACGAGGGGAAACATGGCCGGGAACCAGTCGTGGTGACAGAGACGCCAGGCAAGCAGGCAGTTAAAGGAGAACATACCGTTTCATTACGTTCAAACAACACGACACGTCCACCTTTGTCTCCTGTTGCGAGATAGTTGCCAGTGTGGTCGAACTCGACGGTTGAGATGATATCGGCTGCACCAGAGCGGTCAGATCATCAAAGTCAAAACATACAAAGAGGGGTCGAGCGACATACCTTCGGTGATGTCCTCGACATCGCCTTTGTCGCCGAAGCACCTGCGAGAGCGAGGTTAGCATGGAAATTGATTGACGAGGGGACGCGGGGTAGCAAGAACATACTGGGTGAACTTCCACGTGGGGGAGTTCGCTTCGCTATCAACCATTTTGGTGAGCAGCGAAAGCGGGGTGGAGTTTGGTGCGGGCGGGTTCCCAGAGATGGTCAAGAAGGAAAAAATATCTAGCGATGGTGTTGGCCAGAGAGAGGAATAGAGTACGGCGGGTTGCCTAGGTGGGCAGCAAAGCTGTGGTGCGTAGACGAAGGGAGATGGTCGGGTGCAAAGCTACGGTGGAACAGGCCTCGTCTCGCAGCAGGTGTGCAAAAGCCGTCGTCGTTGCTGTGATCGTCTCGGTCGATAATTTCCAGCGTCCGGCAACGGGGGCGGGCAGGTTTCGGCGATCGGGGGTGGAGGGGGGGAGGAGGGCGGTGATGTTAATGGTTGATGAATGATGTAGGTCTACAGGCGTATGAGGCGGTCGTTTGGCGGGTTGGGACTTGGGCGGGCGCGAGGGCAGCAGCAGCAGCAGCTAGCAGCGGCGGCAAGGCGGCGAGGTGGTTGAAGTGTCGGTCAGTGCCACGCGGGGTGAAAAGGTGGGAGAAGAGGGTGAAAACGAAGGCCAAGGGATGCCGCGGGATGTTGGAGATGGTCGAAAGGACGGAGTTTGGGGCGAGGGAGGTGACGCAGCAGGGCCCAAGGGTGAGGTGCAAGATTGATTTGGGATGGGACGGGACAGGTCTGATGGGGTTGGTGCGTGTGCTCGATTCGATGAGGTGTGAGGTGGGTGCGGCTGTAGTGCTGGACTGCTGGTGCTTTGGTTGGGTGTACTAGTACGTACAGTAAACTGTCCGGCCTTGGTGAGGAGAGAGCATGAAAGTTCATGGTTAACGCATGAGGTACCTGTAGAGCCCCAAATCTGCCGCCGGTACCTGCGCCGATACCCAAGGTACCTAGGTAGTCGTAGAATTCTTCCCCCCCAATTGATGCCCTTCTCGAGTACTAGGTCTGTAGCTGCCCGCCTGGACATGCTCCCTGTAGGTACCTATAGCATCGTACCTAGTGCTGTTAACCGATGCTTACAGCTATCGGAGCTGTCCAGTTGCACCTTGCATCTATATATCTTCTGTCCTATAGATCATCGGCACCTACAAGCATCTTCCCAGTCACAGTTAAGAGTATCGCGCGCCGTCTGCTCCCGTTGGTCGAATTACCTACCTATTGAGAGCGTCTTGTAAGTATATCGGAGATGGCTCTCTCTCCGGCTCCACTGACCCTTTTTACTGTCTAAGTGGGCTGGGCTGAGGTAACGGCGGGGCACCCCATCGACAAGAACCGAGAAAAAAATAGCCTGACCAACTACCCTCCAGTATCGACTCGCCTTACCTCACATCACCTCTCGGATCAACTACCTATTCATCCATTCTAGGCCTAGCCACTAAGTAGCGTTTCTCATATGTTCAACATAGTGTAGCGTCATGGGCGCGTCCCAACCGCGCAATATTGTACCCAAGGTGATTTTCAACCACCACCGATCAGATGCCACCAGCTAGCTCTAGGGTAGGCATGTAGGCACGTGGGGTCATGTCCATTTCCGGACACAAGGTACATAGCCCAAGAAGATAACTTGGGGAGACGCAAAGCATAAGACCCAGACAGACATGCGAATGGCCGCCTTGGCGACCGGTGTGGTCGACCTCGGCCACTGTGGGAGGACTCGACCGGATCCGCCGCACCCGCTCGCCCGCCATGTTCCATTTACCTGGCACCGCAGGCTCCATGACATATACGTAAAGCTGCATGTGGATTTCGGTCTCGGCCTCGGCGAAGGGTGCCGCTCAAATAATTGATTGTTTGTCGTGAGCTCCTCCACGACAACTTGAATAATATAACCCCAGTCTCACATGCACCCCGCGACTAATCTCGCCTTACTCACTTGGCCCCGGCCAAACCCATCCGTCGCACTACCCCACCATTGTTTGACACGGCCTCAGCCTCTGGATATACAACATGGACGAGGACCATGGCAGGAAAAATGAGACAGACAGGTCCGAGAGTAGCGGTGGAAGACCCAACAATACCAAGGGCAAGGATAAGGATACTTCCTCTGGCGCTTCCCAGTCGACTGCCGACCGTCTTCAAGCATCTGGAAGATTGGCTTTCAATGCTGTGACTGGCGGGCCTGACTTGGCTGGGCAGCAGTTTGGAGGAAAAGGTGGTGCGAGCTTCAGTAGCATTGAAAAAAGTTCGTCAACGGCGGGAGAGGCTTCATCACATCGACTGTACTCTTCAGGATTGGGCGAATCTATCCGGACACAGCCGTCGCTAGATTCGAGTGCGGCATCCCAAGCATTCAATGACTTTGTTAGCGCCGAGTCATCTCTGGGCCCCGAATATGACTACCGAAGAAAACCGCACGAGTTGGGCCAGTCTGTTGTTGAACAAGAAATGTCAGATGGTGCAGCAGTGGTCGACCTACTCAGCGGACCTTCTGAGGATCTCGACGCGGTATTGATAAGATCCCATGACGATGAAGCAGATGACGACGGCCTCACACCCGAGACGATGGCAAAGCTTCGAGAAGCCTTATTTAACTCGACACACCTCGAATCTCGCTGGGACGACATGCTCAACTTTACCCCAGATTTCTTTCGCCACCCCAGCGGACCAGGGAATGACCTGCAGCTTCATATGGGAACTTCAGACTCAGAGGAAGCGCAGAACATCTGGCTCCGCCAATGGGGAGATGTCCTCTCCTCTTACACCGACCAGGTCTGGGGAGATCTGGGACCTTTGGCTGCGGAGGCGCGGCGTGAGGTGGAACAGTTGACCTCCAACGACACCATTCCCAACCAGTCTCGGGACACGAGAGCTTTGGATCGATTGAGACAAATCCTAGCTCACGTCCGGGGACATTGACAATGCTCCCCTTGCAACGCATCCTCGCTATGCATATTTTATACCTTGTCACACTTCCCATGTATGTACTTAATTAAATACCTACAAACTAAGCGTCAGCCTAGACGGCGTCAAAGGTCGCATCGGTTTGCGCATGGTGGGCTGCGGATTGCGGGGTTGCTCTGCCAACTCTTAACTCTCTCACCAATGACATCATTCTACACCTGGTCGCCTCCCTGTCATCTTGGAGCCATGAGCCAACTGAGGAGCCCGCGGGTTACGGAAATCATGGCACACTATGAGGAAGCTTAGGATTGACTGGACGGACGTAAACCATTTAAAAAAAGATCCCCCCCAGGCACTAAATAACATAGAAGTATAGTCATGTAGTTTATCTGTAATCTAGGAATCTAGGTCTACTCATTCACCCGTTTCTTGTCGCTGGATTGGAAGAGAAATTGGGCCGAGTGAGCGTGTTCTTCACCAGCGTCGGAGCCCAAAGCTGACCTGCAGAACCATGCATTGCGACTAGAACCGGACAGGCAGATCAAGCATCCGGCCAGCACCCCACCGGACTGTCCCAGAACCCCGGCCCAGAGCCCGGACAACGCCAAAGGCGAAAAAAAAAGCCACCCCGGCACCGTTTCCAGGGTCCGATGGTTTTGTCGAGCCCGCCGTCTCCTGTCTGACCACTCACAAATACCTCTCTGTCTCGCCTCGTCTTCCAGCGCATACATACATACATACATCGTCGACATCCGTCTCCCTACTATTGCTGCGGCTGTCCCCTCCTATCCCCGTTTCCCCCGTCCGATATTCATCATGGTCAGTAAAGGCGGTCTGTGGCTGGCGCTGCTAGCGGGTCAACTACAGTCCGCTGCTGCTTTCATAGCGGATGCCACCCCGACAGCTTCTTACTCCTATGCTACGACCGCTGCGTTCCTCTATGCAAGAGCCGACTCATGTCCTTCCAACACATTTGAGTGCTCCAAGGACCTTGGCTCGCAATTCAGTGGCATCTGCTGCCAGCAGGGACAGTCATGCGCCCTTGACTCCAACAACAACCCTGCCTGCTGTCCATCTGGGTGAGTGTCTTCTCTGTCCGGATCTCTCGCCCCTGCCTGGTGTAGTACTGACTTGGGCGCAGGGCCGTCTGTACCGGAAACGCACCAGTATCAGCCACTGGGCAACCGACCGCGCTCGCATCCTACGTTTCCAACCAGTACTTTTCATTCCCATACGCCCCGACCTCATATGACGACAACGATTCCTGTCGTTCCGCAACCAGCGATTGTGCAGACAATTATGATGCTTGTGTGACATTTCTCCAAGATGGTGGTCAGTACGGCGTCACAATCGCTGTGCCTGGTGGTGGAGGCACCACGGTTGCAGGAGGTGGTTCTATTACCGGTAGTTCGGCAACTTCCATTTGCTCTAGCCTGAGCTCCCAGGCGTGTTCAAGAGCCAAGGCCACCCCGTGTTCTGAGTATGGGTCAGCTGCACCAATCGCTGCCAGACCTCGTTTATTACTCGCTGGAGTTGGCATTGTCGCAGCTATGTTTAATTTCGCTGCTTGAGGTGGCCTCGCCCTTGAAATGGGGCCTCGATGCTCTGGTGTTCAGGAGTGACATCAAAACGCCGAAACTAGCAAATATACTTTGAAATATCCAGAGCGCTTGTTTTTCTGGTGTAGTACTTGGGAGACTGGATAGTACTGAAGAAAAACGGATGGCGAGTGCTATGGGGCACAGATTTGGACTCCTGACTTTTTGGGGTCCCTTAGGCCAACCTGGAGATACTGATTTTTCTCCCTCAATAATGGGAGTAACGACTTACGGCTTCTTCCTAGCGATTAAATATGATATGATATGGCATTATGCAGAACCTACCCCCCTGATTGCACAAAGTTGAATGGATGGACGGGCTACGATCATGATGGACTCTGCCTGGTCACGAAATAACACCCTTACGGAATGCGGATTTGGACCATGTTTGAACTTATATAGATTTTGATTGGATTGTATATGGCGTCTCGGTTGAGCAAAGGAAGCGTCTCTTTGATGACGGAGCCTTCCTGTAGTCTTTTGTGGTACATAGGCCCAGGTAGACATAAGATAGTTTCAATGAACTAGAAAGTCACATAACGGCATACCACTTCGCAAACACCGTATATTTTGTAAAACCTCACGTATTCTGCGATTGGTAATACAACCAGTGCACGCTGGCGTTTGATTTATTGCCCAATATCTCCCACCAAACATCTGGTGGTGAAACACAAGACCCTGGGATATGTATAGTGAGCGAGCTGTCTCTAGTGCGCTGCTGATAAGTCACTTGGTACATTTAAACCGTTTTGGGCGATATGATATCTTCTATCAATGTCTTCATGGTTGTGTCGCTTCGCTTGTCCTGTTTATCACCAAATTCTTCGAAGTTTTGTTCAAGGAACCGCCGCGCTGTTCTTTCCGCTTCATCCAGTTTATTTTCTTCCTCAGGAGATAGACGAGTGCAAATCGCACTGAGATCCTCATTTCGTGTTAAAAGAACAGCAATCGCCTCAGCTCGATCCACGACCGCAGTCGGTACTCCATTAAGCGCTGCACACTTGCCACCAAAGCTCGACATACTGTGGCCGTACTGAAGACTGAAAAGATATGTTACCTGGTCTTTTATTTGGGATGCATTCCAATCCACTCTGATATCAAGATGAGCAAGGCGTAACCCTGTATGTTCATCTAGATATTGACCCTCGAACACCTCATGATAATGTGTTGCTACAAGGAGCCGCGGAGAATCTCGACCTCGGGATAGGAAGTGATCCAACAGTGCGGTTAATAAACCGGATCCGTCATCTGCATTGGTTCCCTTTCCGAACTCGTCTACTAAAATTAGACTCTTTGATGTTGAATATTTGGAAGACAATGCTGCTTGTTTTAAATCAGTGGCAAAGGCGCTTTCGGCGCCAGACATGCTTTCTTTGGTTGACATGCAAGTCAATATTCTGTCAGTGAGTCCGATAGTCGCTCGAAGAGCAGGAACAAAGCTACCAATATGTGCAAGGTAGACTATTATGGCAACTTGTTTCAAATAAACACTCTTTCCCGAGTGATTTGGTCCTGTAAGAATTAAAGCCTGCGGCCATACTTTCTCGTCTTGAAAATCGTCAAGGATCCCCGATGCAAGACGGCAGTCGTTAGGGATGAATGACGGAACAACCAGTTCTTGTAGAGGATGACGACCTCCCTCAATTTGTATGATGCTGGAATCAACTATGCGTGGTGCTCGCCATCCATATTTTTCGGCTCCTAGAGCGAGTGCTAGGATTGCATCAAACTCGCCGCATGCTTCTGAAGCAGAAACAAGAGCCTGTTCGTGTTCCAAGACTCGATTGGCAAGGCCGTGGATGATCTCAACCTCTCTATCTTGATGTGGGTTAGCAGTGAGGTAATTTATGTAGTTCCTGCAGTCTTACCTCCAATTTGACAGTACATGTCCCCATATTCTTCATCAAGCTCTCTCATGTAAATGTTTTTGTAGCACACTGCCCCATCTGCTGTAAACAGCCTCTCCCATGGCCCCCCTCCTGTACCTTCACCTTCGTACCGACCAATGCCAGTATCTGGATTGGCCTCAACGACGGTGAGGAATCCAATTTGGGGCAGAAAAATACATGAGCGCACATACTGACAAGCCCATTCTGGCAGCTCTTTACTCATATGATTTACCACCTCGGTGAGGAAGCTATCCATTCCGTCGTATCTTCTCTTAAGCTCATCAAGCTGAGGGTCTATCCCGGCTTTGACAGATGACCGATGCCGGGATTTAGATTGATCGAAATCGATAGTTTTATTGATCATATTACCGATTGACACCATAGTTGCTGTTGGCAAATTATCTAGAAGCTGAGTCGAGGAGAAAATTAGTGGGAGAGCAGCACGGGATATTTAGTTAAAGGAAGCTCACTTTGGTGATAATCTCAAGATCTGCACATCCGTTTAGTGATGCCACAACTTCTCGAAGACTCAATGTGTTAGCTGTGAAGTGTTGAATTGTTGACCACACACCACGATCGAATGACTGATTTGAAGATGGAAATTCGATTCCCTTTTGCAATTGAGTTACTGTTAATCGAATATTCCGAATCTTTCGTAAACAGGAGGTTATTCGTGCCAAGCTGTCGGCATTATCGGGCTGGAGTAATGCAGATATTGACCTTTGTCTCTCCACTATAAGCCGTACATCCAGCACTGGGCGGAGAAACAACTGTCGTAGTTGTATGCGACCTTGAGGTGTGCATGCCAAGTAATGGAACAAACCATATACTGAGAGGCTTTCCTTGGAGCTGCCATTATTTGGGTCAGATCCCCATGCCTGGCTGTTGGGGTGCAGCTCAGTCTGTATTACTTGGAGGGACAACAATGCATCCGAGCCGACGAACATGTAGTTTGCAAGAGAAAACATTTCAACTGAATACACACGGAAAAGTGCCCATAAAACCTGTCCGTCTGGAAGAAATCCCGTTGACCGACGGCGATGGAGATCACCCAGCACGGCGCCGGCACATCCTACCTGGTGATTGTTAGGACTGGCAAGAGCATACAACACCACCGGAGTCACATACTGACACGAAATTTTTGAGGTCGATAGAACTACCACAACGGAGTGACTTGAAAGCTCGTGATTCCTGCCTTGAAGTTCTGTCTGGTTGGCTAGTATCATCCCCCAGAGGATCACTGCCAAATCCAGCAGAGAATATGAGTTGAACCGGGGATGTCGAACTGGGCTGAAGGTTTAGTAGTCGTTCACGCGCAGAATCAAATGAAAAATCGGATGACTGCAAACTGCGAAAAACAATCTCCTCGGGCGTGGCTACGACAGGGTAAGTGACCATATAGGAGAGCCTCCAAATTGTGGATAATACCTTCACCAGTAGTAGAAAGACATTTCTGCTCAAGAAATGTGTAAAAGTCTTCTTGGGCCCTGGCAGATACGAGAAGGGTGTTTGGTTGAGCATGGGCCAAAAACTGCTCGGCAATGTTTGTATTCGCCAATGGAATGTCCTCAGAAAGATATAGAATGCCGTTTGTCGTAGAGAAATAGGCACAACCAACTGTCGATCTTTCTCGAATATCGATTGCCATTATAACTTCGTGCTGCCAGGTTAGGATGGCATCATCTCCCTCGGCATTCTGGCGGCTGACAGCCACGGGAGTTTCACTTGAGGGCATGGTGTATGAGGAAGGCGTGCCAGATAGAGGACTCTGTCTTCTGCTAAGAGGACTCAGTGAGTTAGTTGAAGATCCTGGTCCAGCCCGAGCCTTGGGTCTGGGGTCTCTTTGCATTTGTCGTGGTTTCGATTGTGTTCTTGGCGAGGAGCTTAAGTGACTACTATATGAGCGTCGGCCTCCTCGGCGTCGGCCTCTCTGGCTTGAGCCGGAAGAGGTGTGGCTTGAGACTGGTGGCATCTTGAGATCACTAGTCCCGGTGCCAAGGACTCAAGCTGTCGAGAAGAAACAGGACAGTGATTTTGGGCTGGAGAGGATCGAGGCTGCTTGTATGGGGCTAGCAAAAGCTGTAAGAGGAAGATGATTCACTGGGTTGTTGGATTAGCTTTGCATGAAGAACTGTCAAGTTCATAGGAAGGATGACGGGGTGATCCAACAACATGGGGAAGGAGCGACGAGATCTTGGGTTCTACCAGCCACATGCCTATATCTTCAGCCTGTGATATCTTGCTCGCCTGGTATGGATACCCTACAATTGAAATTGTCTCTCGATGCAACCTATTGCCCTGATACTTCGTGGAAACAGTCCCCCATGAAGGCAAATATAGTTGTAATAATGCTACTCTTTGTTATGATGTTGTCAACCTCAAGCTTTTTAGTACCATTGAATTACTCGAAACCCCCGTCCGACATGATAGACCGTCAAGTATTACAATGGCCGGCAATCCGTGCACCTGTGTATTTTGGACAACCATTCTATACCATGATTATTTGCCGCCTGCCTTCACCCAATCGGCAAATTCACGCCGCTGCTTGCGAATGTCCACAAATCCTGGTCGTGTTTCTAGCGCAGCAAATGGGTTGCCTCGATATTCCTTGTCCACATCGCCACCACTGGAGACAAATCCGGCCGCACCCTCTCGCTCAATCTTGCCTGCCCATTCGTTCCATCGCACTGGTCGCAGCTTTGAGGAACCCAGAACCAACCCCAAACATACTGCAAATGTGGCAACTAGCGCTTCAATGGATATATCAATCGGGAGAGAGCTCGTTGATAGCTGCTGCGATTGTGTGTGTTGCGCTGACGCTGACGAAATGGCTGAGTGCTCTTGTGCCGAGTAGCACCTGGAGCAACGGCATGAATTAGTAGGAATCTAACAGGGGGGATGTGGGACATACGCGTGTGCGAGAAGCACAATTCCTGTCAGAGTGACCGTACTGGAGATCCAAGTCATGGTGTGCTTGATTACGTTGTGTTTTGCGCGTTTGATCCGGGTGTATGGACAAGTCGCCATTCACCTGGCCACATGGATGGAGCTTGGATGGACATGGGGTGTATGACTAAGCGGGCCCACGTCTCTGGCTGGCATGGTGTAAGTCACTGAAGGAGACTAGAGTTGCTCTACCAAAAATAGGAATAAATATATTGTCAAATTTTTTGGGCATTTTTAAAAAAAAGAAATACTTAGTACAGGAGCCCGGTCTAATATTCACATGAACCACTGTCAAAACTCCCCAGTCCTTTCGAATAAAAAAACAATAAAAGAGAAATTATTGCCCTTGCTCTGAATCTTCGATCATACCTTGAAAATAATGCTCCTCTGTCAACATTGGGTCATATCTCTCCCAAACCTTATCGTTTCCTTGAAGATATTCTTGACTCTTTACCTCCCCTACATATGCAGGCATCCCTTCTCCCATACCTTGTCCGTCGTCGAGAGGCGTTGCCCAGCCCATCGGCACCTCCCCAAAGGTCTCAGAAAGATTGAGACCGAGCGGTTCAGAGGCCAATTGGCTTCCCCCAAAGAGTTCCATGCTGTCAGATTCTTGATAATGGCTATTCGAATATTCAGAGTTAGGGTGAATTGACAGTCGGTTTCCGTATACCGGGCCGGGAGACGATTGACTGCTCATGGGTTGCATGGGCCCCAAAATTGGGTAAGGCATCAAAAAAGGATATGGAGAAGTTTCCACATTCCCGTACATCACAGGCTGGTGCCGAGGTGGCGTGGAGAATGGATAAATTTCTGGAAAAGTTGACATGTGTGGTTCCACTCCATCGGTGAAGGGTTCATAGCCGCCGAGTGATGGGGTCTCGCTCATGCGAGATTCTTGCCTCATGGCCCCTCTCTGGGGTGTACGGCGTGGTGGCCGTGGGGAGGCCCAGGTCGGGTCGTCTATCTCGGAGTAGGCAGCTGATGACTCCATCCCTGCCTCGCTGTTTTGCTTAATTTTTCGGGGCTTGGAAGGTGTGAATTTGTACCCTGGATGTGCGTTTTGATGATTGTCTCGCTCAATCTTGGCCCAATTATTGAACATGTCATGAACTTCGTCAGATTCCATAGGCCAACCAGCACCGCAGACCTTGGACACGAGCTGGTGATTTTTCTGTGTGCATTGTGTTTTTGCCACCTCTTGATACGCCTTGCGGTATAACATAAATGCATTCATCGGGCGCTTGACCTGTCCGGACTTCTTATTTCGAGATGTCTCCAAGAGTCTTTCTTCTGCCGTGCGGGCAACAAAGGCCGCGATATCGGCAACGGGAACATCGGGGACATCTTTGGCAAGTTCGCTGAGGGGCTTGGTGAGGATGGAGGTTGACTTTCGTTGTTTCGAGTCCTTTGTACGCTTTTGCACTCGCCCCCCTCTGGCGCGCAATGACTTTCTTTGCCGGGGTGCTTTGGAGATACCGAGGGCGCTGCGAGTCGCCATAGAGCCGGCTCTGTTAGGAGTTGGTGGCGATGCCTCTGGAGTGTACGGCGCAAGGACCTACACACCGGTTAGTTAATTCGTTCCCCTAAATGGGATTGCTGCTACAACATTGTATCCAGGCTCACCGGGCAATGGGCCATACGAGGCACCAGCCATATCTCCGTCTACCGGATATCCAGTCTAGTAATGTAGATGATAAGAACCGTAGTTATATAACAGCAACACTAAAGGACGGAAAACTTACAGGCGAAGCGGGAAAATCCTTTTGGTGATATAGTTGGAAAGGATCTTGAGTAAGGAAGTCATCCTCATAGGCCGGGGTTCTGAATCTCTGATGGGGATGGGACTGGTGGATGGGTTCGCTTTCCAAAAGCCTCCTGTTTCGTGCGTGGGACGTATTCACTGATGAGTTCATGGCTACAGGCTGTTGAATGTGGCCTTCTTTGGGTGATGCTGGCGATAAAGGAACCCGATATAGCATGCCCGGAGTTTCTTTTGACAGAAACCACTTGGATGAAAGTGAAACTGAAGTAGTCGGGCTGAAAAAGGAACCAAGAGAGGATGTCAAGGAGTGTCTGGATAGAGGGAGTATCGTTTGCTACCAAAAAAATACGGATTGGGCGGTAAGATGGTCCTTCTTTTTCTTTGATAGAACACGGGATGATTTTATGCGAACAGAATAAACTACACGGACTGAACATGTTCTTTGTTTTGATTATTTCAAGCTCGACTAGAGGGATATGGAGGTGCACTGCATCTGGCGGTCTTCCAGTTAGGGTGGACGTGACTGCAACGCGGGGAACCCTCACACAAATAGGTAGACAATCAAAGCTGTCCTGCATTCAGTGCAAGGGAATAAACTGGGGGGATGGTGCATCTGACCAACCGGACCGTCTGGCGCAGCGCCATCTATGGCGTTGAGCTCAAGCTGCATCGCAGGCGCCGCTGCCCGGCCCTACCCAGCGCCTGGGCCATGCCAACATCAAGCTGATCTTTCCTTCAGGGGACACAAGTTGACAGCCGCCCGCCGCACCTCCTGCACTCCCTTTGGATTGACCGGAATGCCGTCCACACTGGCACTGCCCGTGCTTTATCCGATTGGGTGTAGCGTTCGGAGATATTGTGGCGCATCTCTTTCATGTGTCCCTATCCCTTGGCGTTGGCAATAGAAACTGCAAGTCACCTGGTTCAGTTCCAACCCGCACGTCCTGCATCGCCAACCGTGTTTGCTAGTAGTGATTGTTGGATTGCGCTAGTCGGCAAGTTGCAGGTGTCGTTCGTCACCACGTAGATTTGATGTCGGTACCCGCACAAGCCGACCAGATTTGGCTATGGGCGGAGGCCCGTCTTTGCTCGTACAAGGCTGTACATGCTCTTATGCAGGTTTGTTGACTTGCAAGATCTCAAACTGGACACCGCTGTTTCCTTTGCGCCTTTCCAGGGAAGAAATCTTAGCGAAGAGATCATACATGACTTGGGCCACAGGTGGCCTGTGCTCAACCTGTTGGTTCGTACTCCGGGAACGGGTGAGAATAATACGTTTTTAAGAGATAGCGTCCAGGGAGGGCATATTGTGTGGATTTTGTTTCCGGGCAGCTGAATACCGGACTAGAGCAATTGAGCACTATTCATTGCATTTCTATCACGGGAGTGGCTGAGCTAACATGACCCCGTGACAGTGACTGGTCTGAGCTGTTGGACATCTGGACAGGGGAGATTCCTACCTGCAGGTGACAGTCGCGCCAGTCTACTTAGATTCATGGTCTGGGAGTCGGGCTGTTAACGGGTCGCAACGGTTCTGAAGATTTAGATGGCGGGGTCAAGACTTGAGGCCTGGGAGAGGGAGAGAGATTGGCCACTGGGGGGAGTATCGGAGTTGTGATGTTTATCTTGCCTGCACTGCTTGGATCCGTCAATCGTGGCGGTGAGTGTTTTGTAGGCGAGAGTCCACCTTCAGCAGGCAGACTACCGTTCTGCATGTGGGCCGCACGATAAATGTCCCGACTTATTTTAGGTGTGCTTAAGGTCGCTTCAAATGATCGACCTCCTGGTAGGCTTTGGAAACTGCTTGATGGGCTTGCAGTTCTCGCCGACATAGTAGGAGAAGCAGCAACGGCACTGTGTGGTAGCCCGTTGACCTGTAGCCCTCGTTCAGCGTCCCCGGCTTCTAACTTTACAGGCGCAGGGATGATAGGTATTGAGCCAGGAGAGAGCCCGATGTTGGTGTGGTTGAGAATGGAGACGGGTGTACCTGGCTTTGGATGGGCGGACGATTCGACGCCATTTTTCAAGGAGTCGTTGATCTGGCTAGAAGATAGGGGAGATGATGCACGCCCAGTCACGCCGTTTGGTGCTGTGTGTTGAACGTCCGCCGTCAAGGTGGCATGCTTCAAAGGAGGCTCATCGGTTGTGGACGGGTTTTTGTTTGGGGTTTGCAGGATCGGGCGATCTTGCCTTTCTGTATCCTTTGGTGGGTGAGCAACCTTCAATTTGATGGTTGTTTTGGGTCGAGACTTGGCCTCTTGCTCGCGATGAGTGCAAGATGAGCAAACAAACTGAAAATCAGGGCGTTCGGCTTCTGCCTCGGTGATGCCTAAGCACTTGCTGTGTTGCCAAATATTACATCTCTCACACGCCACACTATGTGTGCCATCGTCCACCTGGCCGTAGAGGCCGCATGTACAGTCAAAAACCCACTCATCCTCTTCTTGCTCAAGATTCTTGAGGGCTTGCTTGTTCTTCTCGATTTCTGCTTGCAAGTGACGTTCGGATACGCGCCCGTGGTTAGTCGGCGCGTTTCTACTGTCTTCCGACAGCTGTGCAAGCTCTTCCTCATGCTGAAGTCGACGGGATTCTCTTTCGCGCAGCCGTTGCTCTCGAGAGATTAATCTATTATCGCGTTCCACTTCTCGCTTGAGATCTGCTTGTTCTTGACGTCGCTTCGCTACTTCGGCTTCCCTGCGATTTCGTTCTTCCTCTCTGGCTTGCTCCTCCTGTTTCTGTTGTTCCATCTTATTGGCGATGCGGCTCGACCGTTTTGCGTTAGCCATCTTGGAGAGATTGAGGAGTTCGCGTTCCCGCTGTATCTCTTTTCTTTTCCGGTTATCCTCTTGCTTCTCCAAAATTGGCAGTAGATGGTCTTCCAGCTGAGCCTTTAAAATCTTTTCGTTATCGTCCCGGGTTTTTCGAAATCCATTCACGATGGCCCGAACATCATCCAGTGTGACAGCGAGGCATTCCCATGTAAACCCTCCAAACCCGTCATCTACGGGCCGCTCCTCTTCGCCCCCGTTTTCGGTATCGGTTTGATCTTCATTAGATATCGTTGTTCGTCGTCGTTTGCTTGATCGACGCCCGCCACGCCAAGACTTGGACCTTTTCGGTTTTGGTGTTGACACGGGGGTCGGGGGTTCTGTCATGCGATATACTCGGTTGTCGTCGAGGACAAAGTACGTCCTGTCTTCAGCATCCCACCCGTAAGGCTCGATCCGCTATAGAAACAATTGGTTAGCGATGTCCCATCATTATCGAGAGCAATGCGCACCCAGTTTGTTTGTTCAATATCCTTTTGCTCATCCATTTTTTCCCGGATACGCTCCGGGTGAACCATCACCCACTGCGTTAGCTTCTGCATGACTCGAATCTAATCGCGAAGGATATTCTTGTCAGTTTTGTATTTGAGACCACATGTGCTTTACTTGTATTACCTTAGTCAATACATCGAAGTCGTCGAACTTGGCTGGTGTCTCATCGCTGCCAAAAGGGTTCGAGTCGGGCGCTCTTGATTGAAATAGCTTCCGAGATTGATCATCGAATATTTCCAGGCTTCATTGCATGTCAGAATGTTAGGATTCGGATGGGGAGGGCGTAGACGTACGTCAAGCCGCGATGCGACGATGCGAGTTCGAGTATTGACAGGGCCATGTCTCCAAGCATAGGCGAATTCGGTTTGAGGCATTCGGTCTCGATTTCCTGTGTTAGAGAAATGTGTGTCAGCAAATGTGGCCGGGTCGCAATGGCAACGGAACCAGTACCTCGATGTCAATCGATTCGGGGATTTTGGCAGCCTTGCCAAATATGTAAATCCACTGGCACAGGTTCGCAAACTGCCACATGTTTCGGATGCGATGCAAAAGCGATGGTTCGGCATCGCCAGGATCGCCTTCAACAGCCCGAGAGGATCGTTTGCGCGACGACATGTTAGCGAATTTGGGATGTCGATGGTGAATGACTGGCGCGTCACGGTTGCTCGTGTCTCCAATTTGAAGTCGCGAAAAAGGTTACCTGTGGCGTAGTCAGCCACAAGCACATGCTGGCCAATGCTGGCACTAGCTCTCACCCCGGACCAGGTATGGGCAATACCCGCACTGTGATGCGGACTGATCTATATTAAGAAACGCGCAAAGTACCAGCGCTGCGACCCCTAATCGTTGGTTAGGGACAGTGTTCAGAATCGCTCACACAGTGGGGCTTCGTATCCTTCAGCGTAAGGCCTCCTGGAATGCCAAGTCTTCATCTTTTGATCCGATAGATACAGCGTAATCCACGCATCCAGAATCAACGAGAGATCGAAGATGCCTCGATATTGTTTACTTATCTGGCAGAAGTTATAATATCGACACAGGGCCACATCGGCGGCCCGTGGTCGTCTCTCCCTCCCACCTAATTCATCACGATGTCCTCCAACTTCCCTGGGGGCGACCCAGGGCGGCGCCAGTCGATACCGCTACAAAATCTCGATGGCGCCTCCTCTGGGAACAGTCGCCATGGCTCATCTGACCCCCTGACCGATGCTCAGATGGCAGCGAATCTGCCTGGTATCTCAACCTACTGGGAACCACCGCCATACCACACGCCGTCTGTCCAGAACCATGCCGAGATACCCCCCCGTTCTCCGATAGACATAGATCCGATGGCTTTTGCATCAGCCTTACCCCCAGGAATCTTCATGCCCAATGAGGGACCGCCTGGCTCATCCTCTTCCTCGGAAACACTTGAACGAACCGCCCCATATGTCGAAGATGCTTCAGGAGCAGACTACGCCGAGTCCGATAGAATCCCGCTTACATCCCGCGTTGAACCAATTTCTGGGTCCCTCTTAGCAAACCGAAGCGACGACAGACCAAGAGATAGTTTTCAGACCGTATCGAGCATCGGCAACTCCCCGGGCCGAAGTCGTGCCAACACTAGAAGCTTGGGTGAAGAATTGGCTACCAGCTTTGGGGCCACTCGACACCAGAGCTTCGGCCAGTCTCTCAATCCCAATGAATACAGGCGGTCTAGGTCACCGACAGGTGCCCTTTCCCGCACTAGCTCCATAATCCGAGCCATGTCACAGCGAGTTGTCAATCTTAGTGGAGAGAATGAAATAGTTGATAACCGTGTCTCGCGGCATCGCTCCCAGTCTCCTGCCCGCCTCAACCGAACCAATTCTCACGATACCGTGGCATCAATGTTTGTTGATACCTCATATCGATCCCCTGCCGCAAACCCATCGGTAGAAAAGACTGGAGGTGCACAAGATTTTATCGCGGAAACACATCGGCCACCTCTCCCGAATCCCCTAAAGGGGAAATCCTTGGGCATTTTTTCGGCTAACAACGCTTTGAGGCTCCGCCTCAGTGACCTCCTAGTTAACCCATGGATAGAACCGTTTCTGCTTGTGCTGATCGTACTTCAAACTGTCTTACTCGCAGTTGAGGCTGCTCGTCCCATCTCCGCGGATGGAAACCACCGCCCAGAACGATGGTCCGGTAGCATTATTGAATGGATAATGTTAGTTTTGTTTATAATTTTTACACTGGAAATAATTGCCCGCATCATTGTTTCTGGCTTTATGTTCAACGCTGCCGAATACAGCACCATTGATCGAAAACGCGGTATCCGCGCTGCAGTTGCAGATCAATATAGAGCTGTGTTTCAACCCGAAAGGCAAAAGTCAGTCAAGAACAAGAACAGCTTTCATCCTGAGCCCTCGACACTTGCTCGCTCATTCACAACTTTCATGGGGGGACAACCGACTTTGCCAAGGTCATTCGAAGAACAACAACGGGTTCAACTTGCTCGGCGTGCCTTTCTTCGCCACTCTTTCAACCGAATTGACTTTGTGGCTGTGGTTTCTTACTGGATCATGTTTGTCCTCAGCATCACTGGACTCGAAGTCAAGCATCATCTCTATGTGTTCCGGATGATGAGCTGCCTCCGGATTTTGAGACTGCTGTCGCTTACGAATGGTACAGCAATCATCTTGAGAAGTCTAAAGAAAGCGACGCCACTCCTCGCTCGTGTCGCCTTTCTCCTTTCTTTCTTCTGGTTGCTCTTCGCCATTATTGGGGTACAGAGTTTCAAGTCTAGTTTCAGCCGTCAGTGTGTATGGCTGGATCCTCAAGATCCTCTTAATATCAGCGCTATATATACCAACGATAAGGATTTTTGCGGCGGGTACTTGAATAATGCAACAGGCGAAGTTATGCCCTGGATGCGGTATAATTCTATTCCCGAATCCCTGGAGAATCTCGCGAATGGCACTGAAGATGGCAAGGGGTACACATGTCCCCGAGGTTCGATCTGCCTCAAACAAAACAACCCGTATAATGGAACCGTGAATTTTGACAACATATTCAACTCCCTGGAGTTAGTCTTCGTCATTATGAGTGCCAATACATTCTCTGATCTAATGTACAACACGATGCGTTCAGATTACTTTCAAGCTGCGCTATTTTTCGGCGCAGGTATCATGATTATGATGCTTTGGCTTACAAATTTGCTCATTGCCGTTATTACATCTTCATTTCAAGTTATCCGAGAAGAGAGTCAAGCCAGTACCTTCACAGTTACCCATGAGCCAGTGGCTCAGACACAGGCAGATGAAAGGCTCCGACGCATTTCACCAATCCAGCGTCTTTATGAAAAGACTTCGCTTTTCTGGGTTCTCGTGATCACCATTGGGTTGGTTTGTCAAGCGTGCCGGAGTGCCACGATGTCATCATTCCGAGAAAATTTTATAAACATCGCGGAGGTTGTTGTAACCATCATACTCAACCTCGAAATGATCATTCGTTTCATCGGCGAATGGAATCACTTCCATCGGAGCTGGCGAAACATTTTCGACCTGGGGTTAGCGGTGATTACTTCGGTTATCCTCATACCACCTATCCGAGGTACTCGGGCTTATGACTGGCTGTCTATTTTCCAGATTTTGCGAGTTTATCGTGTCGTTATGGCAATTCCCGTCACCCGACAACTTATCCTGCTAGTCTTGGGAAATGCTACTGGTATTGCGAACCTCATGTTTTTTGTCTTTCTTATCACATTTTTGGTAGCGATTTTTGCGTCGCAGCTCTTCAGAGGTGAACTCCCGGTTCATGATGATAATGGCGAACTAGTCCGCGCCTCCTTTTACCAGATCTTCAATTCCTTCCTGGGCATGTATCAGATTTTGTCCAGTGAGAATTGGACGGATATCCTATACAGCGTGACGCAATATACCAGACCCTTCAACACATCATGGATCGGCGCTATGCTACTCATCGCATGGTTCATTATGTCATACTTCATTCTCGTCAACATGTTCATTGCGGTTATCCAAGAAAATTTTGATATATCAGAGGACGAGAAGCGATTGCAGCAGGTCAAGGCGTTCCTCCAAAGGAGAGACCTTGGGAGTCCTTCAAGTCATCTGGCACTCACTACCATCTTCAGTTTTGGGAAAAATCGACGGCACAAAGACCCGCTTGACTATGGCCCGGCAACGATGGAGATGCTGCTGAAAGATGCTGTTGTAAGAGAGTTTCTCGACGACGAGCTGGAGCCCTCTCGTGGACCCGACGGCCAACTTCGCCCACCGCAGAGAAGTAAGACCACGCTTTTTGGCAACGATGACCAATCCGGGTTCTTGGAAAAAACGTGGGATAAAATCTCAAAGCGATTCATCAACAAGGATCCAAACCCCTTTTATTCGAATCTGCGATTCGATGGTTCCAATGATACGCAAGACCCACGGCTGATGGCCCAACAAGCCGTGTCTGCGACATCAGCTCGGCGAAGAGCCCAACGAGAATATCTCGCTCGGTATCCCAATTACAATAATTCCCTGTATATATTTACGCCCAACAATCGCCTTCGCCGGCTGTGCCAACAGTTGGTGGGACCCTCCCGCGGCTCGGAACGGTTCGATGGTCTTGAGCCGAACATAGTTGCTTGGTACAGCTTTACCATGCTTATTTATGCGTCCATCGTGGCGATGGTCGTTATCGCTTGTGTCACGACGCCTCTATACCAGAAGGAGTATCAAGAACAAAATCGATTTAGCGTCAGAAATTGGTATGTCTGGACAGACATGGCTTTTGCAGTTGTCTTTTCGGTCGAGGCCGCCGTCAAAATTATTGCAGACGGACTCTTATGGACCCCAAATGCTTTTCTGCGAAGTTCCTGGGGTCTGATGGATGCAGTCGTCCTGATCACACTCTGGATTAATGTGGTAACGCTCTTGATCAATGACGGCGCCATTTCTAGAGCCATCGGCGCGTTTAAGGCTCTTCGAGCACTTCGCCTACTCAACGTGAGCAATAGTGCCAGAAACACTTTTCACGATTTAATTATTGTTGGATGGTGGAAAATCCTGGGCGTAAGTTTGATACCTCGATGGAACTGAACTTTGCTTCGTTCGCTAATTTGTGACAGGCCGCTTTTGTCTCATTGTCGCTGTTGATTCCAATGGCAATTTATGGCGTAAACCTTTTTAATGGCTTAATGTATTCCTGCAACGACGGCAATGATAGAATAAACACTTTGGCTGATTGTTTTGGCGAGTATACCAACGCCCCATTTGGCGAAAACTGGACCATGTTGGCACCTCGAGTTGCTTCCAACCCGTCCTACAACTTTGACGATTTTGCGTCGTCTTTGTTTACTCTCTTTCAGATTGTTAGTCAGGAAGGCTGGGTAGATGTGTCCTTTTCCGCTCAGGCTATCGTCGGCCGTGGCCAGCAGCCCTCGGATCTTGCGTCACAAGGAAATGCGCTTTTCTTTGTTGCGTTCAACCTGCTGGCAACCGTTTTCGTGCTCACTCTCTTCATCGCCGTGTTCATGCGCAATTACACGGAACAGACGGGAGTGGCGTTCCTTACAGCAGAGCAGCGATCATGGCTGGAGCTGAGAAAGCTGTTGTACCAAATTTCCCCCTCAAGGAGCTCGTATGACGACTCGGAAAAGACGTGGAAAAGGTGGTGCCACAAGAGAGCCATCGAGAAGCGAGGCAAATGGTACCAATTTATCACGATCATTTTGGTGCTTCACACTGGCTTGTTAATGTCTGAGTACAGCTCTGAAGCGGATTGGTGGACAGATTCTCGGGATTATATCTTTTTCGGATTCATCACCATATACGTGGTGAACATTGGGATCCGAATCATAGGCCTCGGATGGTCTCGGTTTCGCCGAAGCTCATGGGATGTTTACTCACTCTTGATTGTTGGCGGTGCCTGTATTGCGACGCTGGTTCTACTCATCTCGAACATTAGCTACGAGCTTTACGTACAGCTGCACAAGGTCTTCTTTGTGGGCATCGTGCTACTTCTTATCCCCCGAAACGATGCTCTCGACCAATTGTTCAAGACGGCGGCGGCAAGTCTTACGGTGATTGGTAACTTGCTGGCAACTTGGCTTGTACTCTTCTTGGTCTTCGCGATCGCTATGACCCAGGCGTTCAGTCTGACGCGGTTTTCCAGCAAAAACACGACCGACATGAACTTCCGGACGGTTCCCAAGGCATTGATTTTGCTTTTTAAAATGAGTCTTGGTGAAGGATGGAACCAAATCATGGAAGAATACGCAAACATCGAACCACCCCTCTGTGTTGATGGGACCACATTCTTCAACAGCGATTGTGGAAGCAAGAACTGGGCCAGATTCCTTTTTATTGCATGGAACATTATCAGCATGTACATATTTGTCAACTTGTTTGTCTCGCTGATCTACGAGAGTTTCAGTTATGTCTACCAACGGTCTAGTGGTGTGGCGGCGGTCGACCGAGACGAGCTTCGACGATTCAAGGAGGCGTGGAGGAGTGTAGACCCTGCGGGCACGGGCTGGATCAGCAAGGACTCGTTCCCTCGTCTATTGGGCGAGTTGTCGGGCGCATTCGAAATGCGTATCTACAACGACAACGACTCGGTCCGGTCAATCCTGGATGATGTTCAAAACGACGGCACGATGTCGCGACACATGTCACTCGTGACATCCAACCAAAGCACGCATAACTCGGTCAATCTGGAGCAGCTCAACCGACGCATCGCGCAGCTCGATGTGGAGAAGATTCGAGCCAGACGTCGCCGGTTCAACGTATTTTACGAGGAAGTCATGGTGTCTGCCGATCCAGACCGGGGCATCTCATTTACAACGGTACTGATGATCTTGGCCCACTACAACATCATTAACGATAGCAAGAGCTTGAAGTAAGTACCAGCGGTCATGGACGGCAGTATATAAAGGATCTAACATGGAATAGGCTGGAAGAGTTCTTGAGACGCCGAGCTCGACTCCAACGCGTCGAAGAGCAGGTCCGCCGACGCATTGTTCTCGGCTTCTTTGACACCTTGTGCGCACCTATCCTACCACGTCGTGTGGGCCCCCGGATTGCTAACATGGATTTGCAGATACTGGTCGAGAAAGTTCAGGCAGCACATACAGATGAAACAATCGGCTCGAATGACGGGCGTGCCATCCTTGGGCATTCCCGACATTTATGTGGACGACAACGAGAGCAACGCAGGCGAGGCAGCTCCCCGCTCTCCAGGCGGACTGTTGTCACCTCAGTCAACAGGGGAGGGCGAGCAACAGCGCGGCTGGCTTGGGGAGGAGCCGGCATCTCACGATTCGGCATGGCAGCACCCGCTCAGCTTCCCGCGGGCTGCGCCGCCGTCGCCATCGCATCACATAACTACACCATCTGCATTCAGCTTCGAATTGCAGGAACCTGACGGTCACGAGCATTCGGCGGCACCTGCGCACCCGGAGCCGACTAGTGCGACGAGCCCGACACAAGTCCGGGGAATGCTGGATGACTCGGTGTGGGTGGAGAGCATACGGCGGAGTGCCTCGCTGCGGCGATCACACCCGTCAGGCCAGTACCGATACGGAGACTAAACTACTTACTCTAAGGAGGGGGAGGCGGAGGCGGAAGGGGGAGGGGACGGGGAGGGATACAGGGGAGGAAACGTAATCATTGTACGCCAGCAGCGACGTACTGTATTAGACGGCAATGTAATTCAAGACAGGCGCGGCGTTCCGGACAGAATCAGGGGAAAGGGGGCAAATCTTGGCGTGGCGAAACGAAAAATTAGAGAGGCACAAAATGCGATTTGCGAGTATGTATGTTTTGTACATTAAATCTTAATTTTTTTATGCCGAGTGGCAATGGTGCAGTGGTGCAGTGGTGCAGGATCATGAGTGGGAGGAGCATGAGCAATGAGCATGAGCATGATGAGCATGCTGGACATGATGAGCAGTATGGTTAGCAGCATGGTTAGTACGTAGCATGGTGAGCGTTAACACAATTCGCGAGCTTCTAAATTGCAGTAAACCAGATCCCCTGTAGCTGTGTCCTCCCTCCCACCCCCTGTAACTGAGTGTTCTGTTTTTTTCTGCAGCAACGTAGCAAATTAGGAGCGTCCTGCCACGGTTTCAGCTTGTGGAGTCGCTGGTCACAGACATGGAGCCATGAAACACCCGTGCGCGGCGACGTCGCGCGCCCTGACTCTTGTTTCCCCCCCCCCCTCGTCGTTCGGCATAGACATGACACGAAGGGTGCTATCGTGGTTCATGCCCGCCACAATGCGGCCGGTTTGTGCCTTGCCCTGGTTTTTTAAAAGGAACCGGGTCCCGCAATCGTTTGCGGATCACTTCCTCCCTCTCCCTCTTTAGACGTTTAGTTTGCTTGCAGAGTTATCTTCCCCAGGCTAGTATCCTTTCTTTCATTCTTTTTCTTTCTTCAGCCGAGATTCCCAAAGACGGCCTGCCATTCGTTTCCACACCAAAAAAAAAAAGAGAACAAATCCGAACTCCGAACCCGCAACAAGTAACAACCAAGGCTGTGCCTGTGATTTCCGGGGATTTCATCTCTTATATATATCATCAACTTCTGGTCAAGTTGATATATTTATACCACTTCTCTCCGCCTACATTTAATCAAGACCAAAACAAGACATATAAGAAGCCCTCTGCTTAAACAACACTGTGGTTTTCTCTCGCAACAAACACACTTACACCGCAACCGCCATCATGGTCCACAGCTCCCGCTTCGAGGCCGTCTCCAGACGCTTCTCCCCCTCCCGCCTCCGCAACTCGTTCCGCCGCCCCTCGCGCTCCTCGACCCGGGACTCGTACTCGTCCAGCACCAGCACGTCGTCGGCGTCCACCATCAACAGCATCATCATGCGCCAGCCGTCCCTCGTCGGCCTCGAGGAGGAGCGCCGCAAGTTTGGCAGCGAACTGAGGGTCCTCGAGCCCCGGCCCATTGTCTACTGGGGCAGCGTCGAGGAGCGCATGGGGTCTTTGAACATCTGATCTGATTTTTTATACGAAACTCTTCTTTTCAGCCCATCCAGGCTTTTTTTTTTTCTTCTTCACGACGCACACTTACTGTTTGGGATGGGAGGGACGGTTTCAATTTTTTGGGTCTCAAATTTGGGGGGTTTTTTTTTTTTTTTGCCTCAATCAATGTCTAGCCTGAAGTTGGAGCTTCTTGGAATATAGAAGCTATCTTATTGGGATCTAGATTGGTTGGGGCCACGGCCAAGGCGTTGTTTGTTGGTTCTCGGGGTACATAGTATGCGATTCTCATCCATGTTTTTCGTGGTATATGACAACTTTCCACGATTAGAACATGACCATTAAATCAGACAAAGAAATGCCATTTTTCAGCGATGCCTCCATTCGGCTCGCAGAACTTGCACATCGTCTCTCTCCTTCTCCATCTCGCGGAATAAATCAGGTGATGAGCAAATCCGATAAAAAATCGCATACATATATTGCACTCGTCTCATTCGTAGTGATGTTCCAGAGGTCTGAAACACTCGACGTCTGCGACCCCACCCGGGCGCGGCCCCCTGAATTTACCTGCCCACGGCGCCCCTGTCAGCGCCCCCTCGACGGATAATATATGGTGGGCGCTATTTCGGGAGGGGATGACAGGCCGAGGATGGATCAACATCACGTCCTTGCTCTCGATCGCACAGGCAGCCGGCGTGGACTCGGCGAGCATATGGGGTAGGCGGCCTGTCGGGACAATGAAATCGTCCAGCTGCCTGTGCTTTCGTGGCCCGCGCCGCGTCGGCAAGCTTTTGGGGGGGGGGTTGCCGCACTCTACTTTATGCTCTGGAGCTTTTTATGCTAGAACAAAATGTCACAAGCAAGCAAGCAAGCAAACAAGGCGGCGAATCCTGACAGGCCAAAACAAGTCGTCACATGGGTGGTATGAAGAGAGCCGGGCCATGCAACGCTGTCCACGTTTGAGCCCCCCCCAGAGTGCGTTCAACGTCTGTCGTAGAGTCAGTTGATGGTGGCAGGCCTCCCTTGCCGTCACCCCCTTGGTCTCATGACCTTTCTGGGCAGAAGCAAGTAAATGGGCAATCTCAAAATACTACATTCGTCCATGCGTTTCTCTTGCTCCCAAAGCACATTATTCACTGAACCACCGCAAGAGGGCCGAATGCGTATTGGTATGCACGGCGCGCCACGTAGCAGAGCACCGCCACGGCAACCAGCGCCACGGCGCCCATGGCTGCCAGCACAACGCCGTAGAGCTGAAACGCCTCGTCCGCCTCCATCTTGATGAGCTTCTTCTGCTTGGTGTGGTAGTGCCAGCGGCGGCCCGAGTCACCTCCAGCATCGGTGCCATCGTATTGCCAGTACGGCTCTGGGCGAAGCCACCAGGCCAGCCGCCGGAGCCACCTGGACAGCCACGCCGGGAGCCGCGCCAGCAACCACGCCGGGAACCCGCCGGCGGTGGCGTCGCCAGGGCGCCCGGGGGCGTTGTCAGAGCGGGCCAGTGAGTAGCGCAGGTCGACGACGGCCAGTGATAGTAGGAAAACGGTCAGGTTTATGGGTGTCATAATCATCTGGAAAACCCGATGGAACATGTCGCCGTCAGCTAAAACATTGTCCGAAACGCCTCTTGTCTTCATGCTAGTATAGCTATCCCCTCCCTAGTACGGGGGAGGAGTGGGAAGCGAGGAGGGGGACCCACTGAGTAGAGAGCCGACGGCTGTTTGGGAGCGCCATTGCTCCTGGGGGCTTGCTTCAAGGCATTGGATGAATTGCGAGTGGCCATTGCGTCCCCTTTTCTCGAGATAGATTGCGTCGTTGTTATTTTGGAGAGTTGAAACATGAGTCGGAGCGAGAGCATTGAGCATAGAGCATTAAAGAAAAATTGGAGGGGAGTCGCCCGTATTAAAATGTCGCCGGTGGATATGAAAATCGTCTGCTGCAAACGACTACGTACTTACGTTTATGGTGAGGTCATTCTGCCCTGCCCTCGCTCAGCCACTGACTTCGCCCAGGGGGGCACACTCAATCCGCTCAGCAGCCCAACCCGAAACCGAGGTTGCAATGACCTGCCCTTCCGGGTCAGTCTAATGTTTATGTTTATTTTTAAATGCTTTCTTTCTTTATCTATCTTTTCTTCTTCTTTCCTTTCTTTTCTTGTATTCCCTTTATATGTACCGTGGGTCTCTCTGACTCTTGTCATCAGTGAAGCAAAGTCTCCCCATCAGCATATACCATATATAACTTGCCTGTCATCCCAAATGTTGGAGCGATGATTCACCTCTGTCAGTTCGTTCTACACAAATTGCAAATTAAAAGGAGAAGAAGAAAAACAAGCATAATGTCCATTCCCATACAATCTTGCTATTCAACAATGTCGTTTTTAATGCATCATATATGCGTCATTGTTTCTCAATAAGCCCCCCCCCCCACCCCCCCCCCCCCCCCAAAAAAAAAAAAAAAAAAAACACCAGAACACCCTCAACACAACAAAAACGTCAGACCAACACCGAACCCAAAGCGACGCAGAAAAGTGAACAGACGTGGAGACGGCTAGCTCAGGGGGACGACGAGACGGAGTGAGAAAAGGTAGGGCATGAGAATACAGCACGGAAGTCGTGGAAGCATCGGCGGAAGGAAGGTGGTATCACAAGAGCGT
>JAHVYB010000065.1:37441-112580 GCA_020623695.1 Calonectria henricotiae | reverse complement strand
CCTACACAGCACAACCTGTCCCCACCCTCACTCACATGTTAATCGTGCCTCTCCACACAATTTATAGCTGAATGATTATCCTACCTCATCCCGTCTTCACCAAAATACTAATTAAAAAAGAAAACACAAGAAAACTGCATCATCACTCTCCCCTTACATCTTTATTCTCATCAATCTGTTTTTTTATGATCTCAATTATAGATATTTTTTTTTTTTTTTCCCCCCCCCCCCCCCCCCCCAAAAAAAAAAGCAATTAAATCCAGCCATGTAAGGTTTCGAATACTTGTACCTGTAATCGCCAGGTCCAGGTCCAGGTTGTCTGTTGATCATTGCGCATCCAACACTGCAAGTCATGCAGCGAATAACATATTGCCATGCTATCGCATTCTTCACATCTAGGAGCTCAGCACAGGGTGTCCATTGAAGCTCTAATGGGAAATCTCAATTAAATGGCACCTATTTTGAAGCCACAACAAGCCCCTCGAACCCGCTTTCCTGCTCCTCCGGTCTTGTCCATCCTTTTTTACATAATCCCAGCCCCCCCAATCCAGTGTCCAACCTTATCCAAAGTAATCCCGTAATACCGCTAGCCATAGCCAGGGAACTCTACCGGGCATTGTGAATATCAAGCACCAAGATATCCTCGGCGCCGATTCGGGCGAGCTCGTCCATGACGATGGCAATCTTCTTCTTCTCCACCATGCTGCTGACTGCAACCCAACCCTCCTCGTCGAGAGTCGTGACAGTTGCCGCTCGCTTTCCAGGGGTGACACGGGTGGCCTCAGTCAGCTGAGTGCGTTTGATGTTGTATTGGCAGAGCACATATCGCTGGGCCGTGATGACACCCTTGATACGGGAGGTGATGAGGTCAATCATCTCGGGGTTGGATGGGGATGTGGACTTGATGAGCACCGCCTGTGTTTCGACGACGGTGTCGGTGGCCTTCAGGCCGGCCGCTCTCATGGTCTCACCAGACTCTATGACATAACAGTAAGCATTTGGCTCAATGGCACGAGAACGAGATGCTCGTATATGACAGCATCAGTGTGCATGGAACTTACCAACAAGATCAACGATGCCGTCGGCAACGCCCAGGGCGCAGGCGGCCTCGACACTACCGCTCAGCTCAATTATTTTTGTTTGCATCTTTCTGGGAGAGACGCTGCTCTCAGAGTCTTCGCCAGCCTCGAGCTTGGCAAAGTACTCGGTGGCCAGGTTCACAAAGCTAGTGCCAATGTTGCGGCCGATGAGGTCCTTGGCGTTGGTGTACTCGCCCTTTGCGGGGACCTGGACCTGGAGCTTGCAGGCCCCGAAGCCCAGCTCCATGACCATCTCGCTCTTTGCGATCTTGTCGTCGGAGACGGAAAAGTCGGCGGAGCTGCGACGAGCGCGGTTGTAGGCGCGGACGCCAGCATCGTGCTCCTCAACCTGATCCCATCCGGTGATGCCGAGGTCGACGCGGCCCTCGCTCACAAAGGTAGGGATATCGGCGGCGGGGAGGAAGACTAAGGCGATGGGGAGGTTCTTGACGAGGGCAAGGTCGAGGCGGTTCTCGCGGCGGAATTGGACGTCTGCGCCCTCGAGAAGGTTAAGTGTGGCGTGGTTGAGTCGGCCCTCTGCGAAAAAGAAAGAAAAAAGCAGGAGTCAGCAAATTCCCTCCAAATCCTCTATTCGTATGTCGCACACTCACTCTTGGGGACGGCGAAAAGAAGACGGCCTTCAAGGCTGCAGTGGTGGGTGTCATTAGCATTTTCTGTGTATCTCCAAAAAGTTGATTGATAGTGGGGTAAGTAAGTCTTTCATCTCCAAAGGAGCCCCCCCAGGGTCGAAAGAGGTTGGGAGGCCGTGGGTGAAACCAACCTATTTACCAGATCCATGGTGGGCAGACGATGAGAGACAGCTCTGGGGTAGAGGTGATTGTGACAAGGACGTGTCTTGGGCCGCGGTTGGTTTCGTGGTGGTGGGAATTTGTCCTCGTCGAGTCAAGAGTCAATTGATGACTCCGATTGCGGGGCTTTCGCCATGATGGCGGGGCAATCTGCTGTGGGCTCCATGCACCACCCAGCTAGACCTCCCAACCAACGTGGCAGGGAGGACCCGCCCATCAAACCAACGTCGTCCTCTGGAGCCCTTCCATCATCAGGTACCAATTGCCAACCCCGCCCACCACCGTCCGGGGTGCTTCCCAGAGGCACGCTCGCCCATTGCTGGTCCAGCATAGGTACGTACCCAGCCACCAACCACTCTCTCGTGCCCGCTGCATTGGGCATGGGTTCAGTTCAGCAATACGTCCTCCTCCACCTAAACTACCGAGCACCACCTGGCGCCAATGAGGGACCTGGCAGATAACACGCACCCTCCTCTGCCGCGATGTTACATTGGGTAATAATCAGTCGGCCCCTCTGCTCACCCTTTGTGTACTGTATGTATGGCTTTCATTTGCCAACTCGCATACATCCGTGCTACACCCGGTCAATTCCCTGCTCTCCTATTACCTGGCCCAGAGCCACCTTCCGCCCTTGTAACTAGACGTTTCCCATATTCCTTCACCGTCACAAGCGAAGCGCATACGTGTGCATGGCTGCCAGTAAAGTGGCCACGCGAGAAACTGCAGTTCTTGGGTCTGGGCGGGGCCACTGGCAGGGGAGGGAGAGGAGAGCAAATATCCTTCCACCTAGGTAGCCTCGGTGCGACGCCAGTCCTATCCATGGCTGTGACGAGCATTGCTCTTTTTTTCTTTTTTCTTCTTTTTTTTCTTTGCCTTTCCTGTTGTTCCTCCTCCTCTTCTTTCTTCCATCCAAAAGCCTAATTTTTACAGCTTACTCTCGGGCTAATGACTTGGAAAGGGCACCAAGCCATCCAGTGTCATCATCCATTGTTCGAATAGGTTGCAAGAACGAGACCCAGGCAAACAAACTCGCATGAGGGCGACCACGTCGATGCGGCACATCAACTGGGACCAGACCGAAAGTGAATACGAGGTAACACACAAAAAGCGATTGTAGATCACTGGTACATAGCATACGCTGTCCCAAGCCTCAGTGCAACACTTCAAGGCAACTCGCCATTTATCAACAAAACTATTCGTCGCCGACAGTGCGCGGGGCGGGCGCGGTGAGCGTGAGGTGTCCCAGAGCGAAAAGTGCACTGTGGGACACACACAGGGATGGCTTCACACCGGTCCACACTGTGCGCCCAGCCTTGGCCCTAAAAGGGGGTATGCCTATAAACCATACCTGAAAAGCAGGTTTCACGGGCAATACATGCAGAACTGTCGCGGGCTTGCATGAGAGTGCAGCTCTGGTGCTCTCACGGACACGCCGATCCAAAGAATGCCGGGTGTGTCAGGCGTGTTGAGAAAAAGCAAGAGTTGGGAGGCGGTCGAGTCTGAGATATGTTTGCGGTTTCTCGGCTGATGACCCTGGCTTGGGACAACCCCCCCCCCCCCCAGTGCCCTGAGAATCTGTTTCTGTTGACAGCCGCAAGACCAATGCCCAACGAACCTAGGACCTACGTGTTCCGATTCCACATTGACTTGGGGAGGGAGACAGCCTAATGCATATGTTCTAGTTCCCATATGTGGTTTGCACCACCGCCAGCTCGGTTTTACCTTGGCCGCGATTAGTAGGCAACGTTGTCCGAGATCTTGTGGAGCAGCGGTTCAACCAACATCGGCCTAAATGCCCTGCTACTGCAAGGAAAGGTGCGGCGCTACCAGAGTCTAGTCGGTCGAAGGCGCTGGCGGTACCTGTGCTTAGCCAAGGGAGCGGGAGGCACAGTTACTGAAGTTGCAGCTGCATTCTTGTATTATGAGCAGCTACCTAGGTTTGCTGTTGCCAGGTACGTGGGAAAACAAAAGTTCCGAGGAATTTCCGAACTCGTCACATCAACATCAACATTAGCAATCGGCTGCAAGCTGTTATTGATTTATGCAGCTGGTTTACTAAATATTGCTTTATACTATAGTAAAACTATCTCTTTCTCCAGCTTATTGATATACATAATAAGGAAATTGGGCCTTATTTGGCTATAGAACTACTTGCTAAATATTGTACATTATGGTTAGAGTGATGGGCGCAATTGGGAACTCCTCAGAATTTTTGAAGTCCCACTGTACCATCCCTCACAAGGTTGCAGGGGGCTGACGGAACCTACTGTAATGTGCCCGCGGGAGCAAGCGCGCTAAGACCCGTGTCGGAACGTGATAGCGACCAGGGGGGGGGGGGTCAGAGCAGGACATTTAATGTCACATCGCTCGCCCGTAGATTGTGGGCTGTGTGGGTGCGCCCCATGGAGAGAATATGGGCAGGTGCGTGTGGCCTCTGAAATTACCAAGCCTGATTCATGTCCATCGTCTTGTATTGAAAGACTCGTGCCGGACGAGCAAGCAACTTTTTTTTGCCAATTGTACGAGCGAGAGCTGTCAAGTTTGCTCCCGAAATGGCCCACATACACACTAGCCACAACGCCAACTCGCATGATTGATTGTGGCTTCATCCCGCCTGAGGCATTAGTCCAAGAGTATGGAAGCCGTGGGATTGGGTATAATTCATTCATGCCTCTTAAGGCCCGTGAGAGATATTATTTCGCTATCAAATGAAACCAAGATAACGCCCTTCATCGTTTACTAATACTCGTCATCGTCATTGTCTCCCTTCAGGTTGGAGTCCTTCCTGATGGGAATTTTGATGCCCTGTGCAGCAAATGTCTTGCTGAGCGGCGTGCTCTCACACACACCAGGGAATTTCTTTGCCGAAAACACGTGGAAAACTTCACTAAAGCACGACGCCAAAATGGGCGCCTTTCCTCGGTTGACTATCGGTGCGCCACCATCCCGGTTAGGAGCGGCCACATTCACAAAGGAGAACCTCAGCCTGGAATTATGTTAGCACGCATTTCTGCCAGTTCGGTTTTCATCACCGTACCGGAAGGGACCTTCAGTTCTGACACTGAGGTCCTGTAACACAAACCAGATGCCAATCTTCTCTTGGGTGTCGTGGAGACGGAAAGCACTGGCCGCAAGGCTGCCAATGAGATTTCTCGTAAACATCCCCTGGGGTTGGCCTCCAACGACAGACATCCTGGCCATTGCACTCTGGTCCTGCTGGTAACCAGACTGTGCCATGCCAGCCTGTGACGGGAGAGCAGGTTCGGGCCGATAGCCTCCAGCTTGTGGGAAATACTGTTGTGGGGGGCCGTATGAACCATTTGCGGGATAACTCGAGGAAACTGAAGTACGTTAGCATCACTTCTACAAATGGTATTTTTCGAGCCAAACTTACCCTGTCCATAGCTCTGCTGCTGGTTGGTGTAGTCGTAAGGCATACCAGAGGACTGGCCATAGGCTGAGTCTCGACTTGGTGGTGGTGGTAGAGATTGGTGGTATGCTGGGGGGTTCGAGGTATTTACATTTATAGCTGTTGTGTACGAATAAGGTGTTGTGGATGAGATGGACGGTGTTCCGGTGGAGGATCGGACGAGGTTGACTTCCTGCGTTCCGTCTTCATTCCATAGATCAACATTTAGCACAAACATTGAAAAATCGATTTCACTAGATCATATTGTCAGCTTTTCCACCCCATTGTCGAGAACTACCAACACATACTTCACATCAACCTCCTTAAGCAGAGACATGTCAGTGATGACGAGACGTACGCAAGGAGGCGGAGTAATAGGTCGCCGGTCCTGTCATGTATTAGAAAAGAGGCTCGACCAATGTGATAGAAATGATTGTTGGGTACCTTGTCGCCGAATCCACACATACGAGCTCGTCGCGGTTGTTGCACAACATCGAGCCTGGAAGATTACATGTCAGTGGACCCCAGCCCAAAATCAACTGTGCGTCCGCAGCTTGAGCACATACTCGTATTTTCTATTGGAGTGCATATCGACCTTGGAGAAGGCTGGTGGCATCTGCTCGGGGCGGGTATGCTGGTCGGTCGAAGAGGAGGTGGGGGGCAAGTGTGTCCCATTTTCGTGTCTAGAAGGCGGCGGTGGTTGTTGATGAGGGTTCGGGAGCTGGGGCGGAGGGGGGTGTGGCAGTTGGTGAAGAATCTGGTGCTGGAGAGGAGGAGGGGGAGGTTGCTGATGCTGATGCTGATGCTGATGCTGAGGTAGAGGAGGATGGGCGTGAGAAACCGGTGGGAGCTGAGGGTGAGGCTGCGGTTGCTGTGGATGGTAGGGCGCCATGGAAGGTAGCTGGTGGTTTGGGTAGCCTGGCGGTCCCCCGTTGCCCAAAGGGTGCGACATCTCGGGCAGGTGGTAGCCACCGTTCATAACCAGCTATGCAGACGAGGGCTTCTCGTAAGAGCGCCCAAAGATGAAGAGAGGGCGGTCTAACACAGCTAGATTAGCGACGCAGCACAGGGCGGGGTCGCGATACGGAAGGAGAAGAAGACCAAGAAAAAGAAGACCAAGAGCGCTGGCGTTGAAGAGAAACAAGTGCCGATGAGGCTGGAGAAGAAAACCGATGGATTGAAAAGTGAGGAACGAGCTGGTATATGTCGTCGTCGCGGGTCGTGCGTGCAGGTGGAGAAGGAACCCTGTCTACCTTTGCGGGAGGGGTGTCATTTTTTAAATGGGTTTGCTCAGTTTGTCGGAGGGTGGGTGTAGTGTAGTTCAGCGCTATCCGTTCCCCATACAGTGTGTAGTAAGTGCCTAGCTGCTTTATAGATCAAGGTCATCCAGCGGTGTTGGTGCTGCGCAATTGGTACAAGGTGAGTTTTTTTCTTTTTTTTTTCTTATGCTACACAAACCACATTCGAGCAACTCACTCACTCTCTGGTCTTTTCTTTTTTCCCCTCCTCTTCTCTTAGCATTCGCCTGGTTTACTTTTTATTTCTGCGCCGGAAAGTTTTCTGGGTCAGCTGAATCCAAAAGTACCCTTTGACCTACATTGGTTGGCAAACTCTCGAGGCATGCCCGAAGGCGAGAGACATTGTACCCACCAGATCTTCGCCCATTGTCTCCCAGTTGGCTTGCCTACATAGTAGGTGCTGATACACCTCATTGTCCCCGAGTTTATGTAGTACCGCCGCACCCTACGTTGATCGGCCCCCAAACAGCCAGTCTATTAATGTCTTGGGCTGTTCCCTCCTTTTCCTGCCAACCGTGTCGACCACAGCCCAATTTTACACAATGTGCCATCCAAAGTCGCACAAAGCATACTTTTTCGGCGTAACACTCTAGGCAGCCGTCGTAGACACCAGACATAGTAGAGCTGGCCAGTGGAGTGTTGCGAGTGCAGTACAGAGCGAACACCATGACGCCACTTGGAAGTTGTTTGTCACTAATATGAAATAGTTTCCCTTACATTTGAGCCTAATCAGAACTTTATCGCAAAAGAAATACACCTCCCTTTATTAACTCGTAGCAAAACAATTCAAAATAAATTAAATAAACGAAATAAGGTAGTATATGGAAAAGATGAATTAAAGAAAAGAAAAGTGAGGAAAAATAAAAAGAAGAAGAGGTAGTAGCAGTAGTAGAAGAAAGCCTGTCTACGGTCAAGTATTAGGTGGCACAACGCATTATCAATTCTTTGCACTGGCTGGCATATGAAAAACGCGGTATTGATATAGTGCTTGCTACCTACTCAGTCAGCAATGTAGCCTTTCTTGACCCTGAGCCGACCTGTGACTTATAATAAATGTGTGAGGCTCTTATTCAGGGGAAACTTATGGTGAGCCAAATTGGTAGAAGGATCCGTCCATACATGGTCTTCCAGTACAGGCAGCTTTCTGTGTGTTGGTCATTCCCAGTTCTGGGCTTTAGTTTCTTGGCCGATGGCATAATTCTACGTGAGTGAGTCTCAGGTTTGTAGCCCTCTCTTGCCAAGACACGGTACGTTATTTAATCGGGCAGTGTATGCGCACGCGTCCATGAGCGCCGTCCTCGGACAATGCATCGGAGCCCGGCGATGGCGATGGCGATGACGAAAGATGAGGCTCAACGATTGACGGCTTCCCAGAGTTGGGGGTGCCTAAACATCTTCCCCAAGTGAAGCGAGTCGAGGGGAAACGGATCAAGGCGGGAGGACCCTAGCTGGGCTACCTTACCTTGACCCTCTCCCTGACCTCGCGCGCATTGCATCGTGTAGAGTTGACCAATACCGAAAGGCCTTCCCCTGAAGATTTGTTCGATTCGCAGCTATGCAAGCAATCCTCGAAGCGATCCCAATGGCTCGGACCAAGCCAAATGACCCGAAACCCAAAAACCTTAAACGCCAATCGTGCTCGGGCCGGCTCTGATTGGACCCCCGGAGAAGTCGATGTGCGGTACGTACTGGCCCCAGTGCTAGCAGTCTTTGGCTGGCCACGAGGACAACCAACGACGGGGCCATTTCATTACGTTTACGTTTTCGTTAATCAAGGAGTCACCGACACCAACACCTCTGGCTCCCTGCATCCAACAAAAAGCCCTGTAGCCAAGGTCACTCGCCCTCCTCTCGCTTGCTCTCTCGGCCGGGGCACTGGGGTCGCCGAGCCCCGAACCTGTGGGCGCTCAAGGCAACTAATTGCATCGAGCAGTGATACAGGGTTGCTGCTTAGCAAGGCAACCTTCACAATCCCACAGGTCCAACAAGAAAATGGTGGTTTTTTTCTCTCTCGCCCAAGGCGTTGGGACCATAGCAAGTGGGGAATTAGACGCACCCCTCTTTTGCCCTCCCTCAGGGTTCCTTGCTCACCGATTGTCAATGTGAGAACCCCGTCATGTCCCAGGCAGAGAGGGCGACGATGTGGAGGGGCGTGTGCAAGCCGTCATCGCCGTTCGTTCGTCCTAGTTTCCCGGCGCCTAACGTGCCCCTCCCCCCTCAATTCGGCGTGTCGCTCGGGCGGTGGAGGTAAATTGATCATGGGACGTATGAGGAAAAAATTCGAGCCCATAAGGAAGGTCGAGTATGCTAGGCAAGGAAGCCAAGTCATCCTAGTGGTCATGGTACATCTGGAGAAAAAAATAGACATCGTCAGCCCCTCTCCTCCCTTATTCCCCTTGGCATTGGGATAAATAACCATTCGCCCGAGACTTGACGCGATTCCTCTTTTCCTTCGACATCCTCGTCTCCAAAGTCGTAAACATAGCCTGGGCCCTCTCTCCTGACTCACTTGACTCGTCGTTGTCTTGGCCGCCACCACCGCTGCTCGTTCAACACCGCACCACTCCCTTTGCGCATTCAATCACAATTGTTGTCGCACAGGCTCTCCCCCTCTCCCTCCATTCCTCTTCAATAAATCCTTCACACAACACAAGCAACTATGCTCGCCTCTCACGGACGCGGTGGCGCTGGCAACATGGCCGACACTGCCAAAACCGCTAAGACAACCACCAAGGATCTTCAGACTCCCACCCTCAAGAGTTCTGTTGTCACCACCGGCCGCGGAGGCACTGGCAACATGGCTAAGAACAGCGACCCCCTCGAAACTCGTAAGCGCCAGGACGTCGAAGCGTAAGTCCCGATTCACTCTTGCGAAGAAAGAAGAAAAAAAAGCAGGTCGCTTTTGTGTTCGTTTTTCTGACTGGTATCCTTTCAGTGTCCCTCGACGAGCCAGCTCCAGTGCTCAACACGCCGGTCGCGGCGGCGCTGGCAACGTCTTCAAGGAGGAAGAGGTTGCACTGGCCCGCAAGACCAGCAACGACAACGCCCTCGATGACAGCACCGAGAACCTCGCCAGCAAGAGCAAGAGTTGGCTCTTTGGCAAGAAGGCCTGAAACACTTGTTCCTAAGCTTTCTGCGTTTTTTTTTCTAATCAATATTCCCCGCGCATGTTGTGCTCCTGTTTTAAACCCGGTTCTATTTTTTTTAGTTTTTTTTTCCCACCTATTAGCCTGTATGCGTGCTTCTGTCAATGCTCGGTGTTTTCTGGTGTTGGGGTACCTCACGGGTAAATGGAAATGGGATCGCTTCGTTGTTCAAGTCAAGTCAACAAAAGGAGGGGAAAAGATATACCAATTGCCGTGTCATGAATTTAGATGGATTGTATCATGATCTTGATTTCTATACTATTAAACAACCTTTATCTTTTTTTTTTTCAACAACCCCTCTTCTCCCCTATGCCCATGATTGGTTCTCAGTTCCATGTATCTGATAAGAGACTCCTTTCCCGTCTTCCTATCTTTCAAGAGATATTTCAAGAGATAGCGGAATACATGCCCATACATAGGGCCAGTCATACCCCCACCCCCCTTTTGTTCTCTTGTACCCCGTTTAGTTCTTTGTTAGTCGATGAACCTCTTCGAAGAAGTGCTTGAGGTTATCCGGGTTCACGCCAGGGGTGATGCCTAGGTTTTCTCTGTCAGTATTCCGTTGACTGTCAACATGGTGAATTTCTCGTCAACATACCGTGACCAAGGTTGGCGATCCATCCTTTGTTGCCCACCCAGAAACCGTCCACCATCTCTTGAACAGCAGCAGTGATGGCTTCCTTCGTACCATACAACACACCAGGGTCGGCGTTGCCCTGGAACACGACATTACGGTCTCCGCGGATCTTGACAGCCTCATTGGCATCCTGCAACCAATCCATTCCTACAACGTTATAACCTAGACTGCATGCAGAGTCCAGTGCGTGCCAGGCTCCCTTAGGGAAAACGGTCATTGGCACACGGCCCAAGCCAAGGCTATGAATCTTCTGGGGCAGCTTCTCGGCAATATACGCCAGGTAGGGCTCAGAGAATTGGCGGTACGATGCGGGACCAAGTTCGCCTGCCCACGAGTCGAACACCATGACCAGCTGTTCACACCTCCTTCGTCAGCAGATTGCACTTTTCAACCTCTTGTTCAGGAGAATTCATTTACCTGTGCTCCAGCCTTGACCTGCAACGCTAGATGGTCCACACAGATGTCGGCAATCTTTTGCAACAACTTCTTAGACTCCTCTGGGTACTTGTAGATCCATGTCTTGACCTGAGCGAAAAGCTTAGTGCCACCGCCCTCGACCATGTAGCAGAATAGAGTCCAGGGAGCGCCACAAAATCCAATCAGTGGGACTCGACCAGCAAGCTTCTTTCGTGTCAGAGTAATCGCATTGTAGACGTAACCGAGTTCAGCGGCCACATCAACATCCCGCGAAAGAACCTGATCGTATTGCCCATCGCTAGGAGACTTGAGGGGATTAGGGAAGTGAGGGCCCTTCTTGTCAATCATCTCGACCGTCATTCCCATGGCTTGGGGGATGACAAGGATATCGGAAAAAATAATGGCGGCATCGAGAAGTCCGGCGTATCGCTCGACGGGCTGCAGAGTAAGGGTTGAGGCGACCTCGGGATCGCGGCAGCACTCGAAGAAGTCGCGGCCGCCCTTGGCCTCATGGTATTCCGGGAGGTAGCGACCAGCTACCAGACCACGTTAGCTTCACATCTATGTATTCGACTCGATTGCGTGTTGGGTTGCGTATCCTTACCTTGCCGCATCACCCACATTGGGGGACGCTCGACCTTCTCGCCTGTTCAGCCTCAGCATGCTTCTCCTTTCTAGAACAACGCGGAGGGCTTGGAAATATACCCACCCCATGCTGTTCGGAGCAACAGGTCGTTCTTGAGAGGCTCGAAGTTGTGTTCCATTTTGTTGCCGTGATGTTGGGTTGTGTCGAAAAGCTGAACTACTACCCCGCCGTTCTAGTATTCCATGCAAAGTTCAATTGACTAAGTACCTGACCACTAATGGAGGGGTCCAATCAGTAAATATACGTACCCGCTAAGAACTCCGGGGCATCCGCTCCCTGGGCCGCTGCAGCCCGCAGTTGCGTTAGTGAATCAGTGAATCGCAGAGTGCAAAGTGTCCAAAGGCTTGATAAAAAATCAAGAAAAGATATGAGGGGAAAACAACAAGCAGACATATTACAGTAGAATAGCCTTTATATATAAACTATCCACGATTTATTTATTCTTAGATAGTTCAATTATTTACTGAGCTTCATGGCCTTTTTTTTTTTGTTGGTCTTGTACCTTCATTGAGTAGCTCGCAACAGCTGGGGTATGTACCCTGCGCCTGGCTCGGAGACGATCGGGCCGACACGCTGTCGTCTTGAGCTATCGCGCGCGAGCTTCATTCGCCATCTGGACAGAAGCAATCGGTCAGTCTTCAGGCAGCATTCAGCCCTCGCTCTCCCATCTATTTTCCGGGTCCATTGATTAGCCCCCCTCAAACCACTGGGAAGTTACGATATCACTCATACCTCGCGCGATCTTCCACCTCCGACCGCCATAATGCCGTCCGAACAAGAGTTCCAAATCAACCCTGTTGTCCAGGAGTCGGTGATTCACAACACCAAGGTGAGTCCGATTCCCACCCCGAATCACACCAAATAGATGTGACCCTGACGTCTTGTTTCTATACGCGCAGACCCTCTCCAACCTCCACAGCTTGGCTGCATCAATCTTTGGTGTGAGTGCGGGCATCCTTGGCCTCGAATCCTACAGCGGATTCCTCGTCTACTTCGTCTTCTCCTTCATCACCACCCTCCTGTTCTACATCTTTAAGGTTGCCCCCGAGTCCCTATCCCAAGGTCACTCTCCATTTGACGCATCTCGCTTCTACCGAGGCGCATTCGACTTTTGGTTGGGCGGCGCCTTTGGCGGTATTTCTGGCTTCATCCTGACTTGGACATTATTCTACGGCCTTGTTAGGGCATAACGATCGATTATAATGGAGGTCTATTGGCATGCGAATGGCGTAATTGGAGTTCTGGAAATGCTTGTTGAGCGACTACTGTATTGTGGCCAATGGTGACGGATTATATCTTGTATTCAGAAGCTATTCAATAACCAACCAAGTACACGCGCTACATAATAATCAAGTCACAAACAATAAACAATCGCTCAAGCTTAATCCACAATCTCTATCACCTTTCCTACAAATCCTTCCAATCCAGATTTATCCTGACTGCCCCCCTCCAATAGGATGACTCGTGACCCTAACTCAATCCACTCTCGATGATGTAGCAACTCCAAGGTCACCTCAATCTTTCCTGTTCCTTGCTCAACTCCCGCACCAGCCTCGTTTTGGATGTATTCATTAAGATTGAAGATGTCATCGATATCATCCGTCGCAACTGCGCCCGCCTCCCAGTCCCCATCTTGTTGAGAAATGCGAAGGATCCGAGCGACGGTACGGATGCTGGCAATGTAAATATTGACGAAAGAGCCGACAGCTAGTGTAGTGATATCTATATCATTAAAAACAGCTGTGAATCCACTCGCAGCTTGCAGTTTCAACCCTGTATCTGCCATGTGTTTGGAAGGTACGGCTAGGATCATGCCTCTACGGATGCGAGGAGCTTCCGACACGTCGTGCTGGCCATTCAAAGTCGGCTGAAGGACGATTCCTATTGAGCCAGCTTGGCCAGCTTCTAGGACTAAAACAGGGAGACGAAGATTGCGGATGCTCACGATTTGTGCGTCATGCCACTCTCCAGAAATTGTTGAGGCCGACACTGCATTCTTCATTGCAATTCGAGCCAATTCTGCCGAGGACGGGTGAGATATTGAAAGCCCGTAACTGCCAGGAGACGGTCGGTCTTCTGGTGTTGAGCCGCGTGGGTCATCTTCTTCTGACGGGAAGGGTCCTATCACAATCTTATCGCCAACAGAGAGACGCCCAAAGCGCAGGTGGCCAGAAACCACAATCCCCTGATCTGCATGCCTTCCAGACGATTCGGCTATAGTGCTATATGAAATCGGCAAACTGAATGTATCATCTATGTGAAAAAGGCACTTCGGTTGTTCGGGATTCAGCGCCATCCCAACAAAATCGCGAGATGTTGGCGTTTGCGGCAAAGGCAGATTCTCCAGGAGGGCATGCATCAAACCAATCCCGCTCCCATTTACAGCACTTGTGAGAATTATGGGCACGATTTGGGTCAGACTATCGTTTTTAGATATGCCCTTGAGAAGCTCTTTCACTTTCTCTTCGTCCTCCTTGGGCACATCCCGAAGTTCCTCATGCTGTCTCTGATCTGGCTGGAGAATCTTTGGAGTACGACCAACATCTTTGATCGCTGTAAGAACCTTTATCATCGTTTTTTGAAGACTTGACTTGGAGGCGAGATCTAGTTTCGTGATGACAATGGCCATTGGCACGTCCATCTTAAGGGATAGGGCCAAGTGAGCCTTGACGAGGTCAATCCCTGCCGCTGTGACTCCCAGGACGTCCTGTGCAGAAGAGGTTGCACCAAAACTCGTGGGTGCCATATCGGCGTCATCGGCGGCAATACACAATATGACCCAATGAGGTGCCCAATTCATCAATCCACGTAAGACTGTACGTCGATATCTGGGATGTCCTGCAGAATCACAAACGAAGACAAGACGACCATCTTCAGAATAGTTGTGGATATCTACCCACGACTCAATGTTACCATGAGAGTAATTCAATATGGCGCTGTCTTTGTATCCAATTAGCTCTTGTGCAATTGAACTAGTGATTCCCGAGACAACTTCATGTCGATGTTTCAACAAGCTAAGGCGACTCTTTCCACGACCATTGTCAAGAGTCCCAGTGGATAGCGTGCCGAGAAGACTGGATTTACCCGAGGTCGTAGGACCAGTGAAGGTCACTCTTAGTTGTGGTGTCATGGAGCTTCCACGGCTGGGAACACCGGCACTTTGGGTTTCTGCGGATGCCTGGCCAGACTTTGTTGCAGCCTTTCCACCAGCGTCTACCATGAAACCAAGGTTCGGCATCACGAGCGCTTCTGCAACCCATAGTTTTCCAGCCCGTGTGATTGTGGTTGGAGTTGTGATCGGGTTGTCAACCAATTCTGTGGATTCAAACCACTCACAGTCTCCGACTATGACCATACGGAGAACTTCAACGGAGCAACCCAAGCTGGCGGCCATGACTCTCAGAGTAGCAATGCTCTCATCCATCTCGTCATTTGTCAAACCTATGAGAGTTCCATCATCCGATACACCAATTTCATATAGAGCACCTCGCGACTCCTCAAGACCCGGGACAAGTTTGCTCAATTTTATCGGTGCTGTAAGGTCCACATTGTCATCAGGTAGTTTGGGAAGAGCCAGTTCCTTCGAACTGGATGCATGATATGGAGATGACTGTTGCAATCGCCACAATAGCTGTGTCGTCAAATGTTGGAGGCGCTCCTGCCTTGGTTGATTGGAGGCAGCTGGATTGGGAGTCGGAAGCTTGAGAGCGCGAGTTTCCTGGGACCGTGAGGACGTAGACTCCGAATCCATTGTGCTCATTTTTTTAAAGACCCTTCGAGGTCTTAGTAGCAAATGTAGCTTGTACTCGGTTGGTCCGTTCTGGGGTTCCGCCTCCAATTTAGTAACACCATATTCAGACAGCAGACCCGGCTTAACCTGGGTTGTTCCAGGGGTAGGAGTCCAGTTGTCCTGGTTGATATCCTTGCCCGGATCTTTAGGAAGAAGCCAGGGGGATGATACCCTCGGAGGGTCTGGGTCATATGTGAATACAGAAGCCATGGCCAGAACGCGTTGTCTTAGGTAGACGTGGTAAAGTTGTCAAAACTGCGGTGTGGCTGTAGAATGAAATAAACGTTCAGGATATTGGGCATAAAGACGTGCGCCGTTGTATTGTCGGGATTGATTCAATAAAGGTGTCGCCAACTAAGGAGAAGAGATACTGTTTCTTGGATATCATTTTGATGGCTCAATGATTGAGAACGGCGATAGCGGCGATGTGATTTCCTGATCACACAAATGGACACGGCCATGTAGCTTATTCAGACGAACGAGGACATGACGACGGCAGATGTCTTGATTTCGCGTGGTAATTGCAGATTTGAACTCGCTCTCGATTGAGACTTTGTAGGTAGCAGGCAGAGATGACTCAAGGCGTTTGCGGGCTTAAGTATGAGTAGTAGGTCTAAGTTGACAATTGAAGGCAGGACTGCCGGCTGACCGAGGGATGTGACCTGGAGCAAGAGTGACGCATCCGCCGGTCAGCCAATCATATGATTGTCGTTGGAGGCTGGGTCAGCGGTAGGGTCCTTAGTGGTCGCATACAGGACATGTCTCAACGGATCCTGGGAATCTTCAGTGGATCCACGGCCACCTGCTCAGGCGCCCCCACCTCCAAAGTCCCCTAACGACTCCCTCCAGATGCCGTTCAGGACAATGGCGTCCATGAACAAAAGAGGACTACTGGCAGCTTCATGATGAGCTGATATTATTTGCACGTGACCTAATATGGTTTACATACTCGGATCCGAATGTGGCATGACTCAATGGTGAAGAAAGCGAGATGAATCATGCTTGCTGTTGGTCCAAAGCATGGGCACCGTGGGGCGTATTAATGATGCTGTCATTAACAGCTCTTTGAAGCTCTCGTGTCAACAGTCTGCCAATAAATGACTCCAAAACGGGGTTTTATATGGCGGTTCAAAATAATATGCTTCTAGACGCCTGTGTATATGAAGATGGGCACGTTGTCGGGATAGCCAGATCGTTCTGGCATCAGGCACTAGACATTATAAAACTGCGACGTTGAGCCTGATGCTACGGTTGGTTCAGCAGCTCAAGGCTGACTGCTTTAGCTCTCATCAGCTCGGCGCTGACCGGCAGACGCGTGGGCGACGCCACCCGCCTGGCGAAGCAGAAGCTGAGCCACACATTGATTGATGGTGACTAGCCAGCAAGAGACGGCAGGAATAGTTCTATACGCGTCTTGGTTGACGTCGCACACCCCTTCGACAGAGTCACAGCCCCCCTGGAAGGCCTGAGGTTTAGCATGTGCGAGTACGCCTGAGACAGCGTCTTGGCCCCGTTCGGTTTGCTTCAAGCGGATCCATCATATGCGGTCCCGGGAATGGAGGGGTCGGATCGATGGGCTTGCGGGGTCCATTCTAACAAAAGCTCACATCCAATACTTTTGGGCGCTTGTTGGGCGCCTGGAGCTTGTGGCTCAGTGGCAGCCTACCGAGAACTGTGTGGCAAGCCTGGGGGTAGCTTGACTTTTGGGCTCGACAAGCCTGACGGGCGCCTGATTCAAGCCCGCATTCCCCATTCCCGAAACAAGTCGCAAGGTCACCGCCCGTAGGGGTGCGCCCCTCAATCCTCAAGGCCCCCATTTGCCTCCACTGGCCAGCCTCCATCCTTTCATAAGAAGATCCGTCTCCTTATTTTCTTCAGAATAAGCGAGACTCCATTTCGACCTCCCGACTATTTGCAACAGTACGACACTCGAATCACCAAGGCCGGCAATCTACTCGCGCCGCCATGAAGAAGTTCGGTTTTGGTAAGAAAAGCGACGACGGCGACGACGCCAACCGCAATGCCCTTTTCGGACGCAAGAAGACATCCCAACCCCCATCCGAAAACCCCTATGCTCAGCAAAGCGGAAATGACCCGTACGCCGACAATGCCAAGTATGCCAACGTGTCGCCTTACCAGCAAGCTCGTTCCGGCCTGAATGGACCTCCTGCCGGTGGACCCCAACAATCCAACCCGTACGCTGCTTCAGGCAACGGCGGATACGGTGCCGATAGATATGGATCCGGAGGTGGCTATGGAGGTAACAGATATGACAACGCTGGCGCTCAGAACCAACCCGCTGGCGGAGCCAGAGGCCCCGGTGGCTATGGTGGGTTTGGCAACGACGAGCCTGATACCAACCGTGATGCTCTTTTTGCCGGTGCTTCGGAGAGACAGGCCCAGAAGCAAGCACCCGCAGCTCCTGGCGGTGCATATGGACAGCAGCCGCCATCCGGGGCAGCTGGTGATTCGTACGGTGGCTACGGTGAATCGCGAGAACTGACAGCGGAAGAGCAGGAGGAGGCCGACTACCAGGCTATTCTGGCAGAGAAGCGACAGCTCCAACAGGAGAGTGCCTCCTCTGTGTCCCGTTCAGTCCAAATGGCCCGACAGGCTAATGAAGTGGGACGAGCCACCCTCGCTCGACTGGGCGCCCAAGGCGAAAGATTGAACAACACGGAAAAGCACCTCGACTTGGCTGCCAACCAGAACAAGGTTGCCCAGGATCGGGCCTCTGAACTTAAGACGCTCAACAGGAGCATGTTTGCCGTTCACGTTAGCAACCCATTCACTTCCAAGCAGCGCCAGCTCAAGGCCGATGAGGAAGTGTTGTCCCGCCACCGAAACGAAAGAGATGCTCGAGAGACCACTCGTCGTGAAGGGTTTAATGCCAATCAGCGTATGGAGTCCACATTCAAAGACCTCGATCGATCTGCACAAAAGCCGGCCGCAGGCCGTAAGAAGGATTATGGCAAATTTAATCTCGATGACGAGGAGGGTGCCGATGAACTTGAGGATCAGATTGACGATGGCATCAACGAATTGGAAGGCCAGGTATCCATGATGAACATGGTCGGCCGAGCCATTGGCAAGGAGGTTGACTCACAGAACAAGCAGATCGACAGGATTATGAACAAGGCAAGTAACTTTGATATCTTGGACGTTCGCCTGATACTAATACCGATAACAGAGCGACGCTGTCGATGATGCGACCAGGATGAACCGAGAACGTCTCGCCCGTATCAAGTAAAGAACTAAAAAGCGCAGCAATCAAACCCGTCACCATTTTTCGATGGACCCACTGATCTGGGTGCGGTTTCTGGGCATGATAATGCGCGATATGTTTGGAGAAGAGGCTTCCTCTCCGTTGTATCGTCCTCCTTTCTATGTGCCCTCCGTCTCCAAAACCTGCACTCCAAGGGAGAGATATAGAACAGACGCCAGAAGGACACTATTGATGGAATCGGAGGGCGTTTGGTATTCATGGGTATTTATGGCACCGTGGAGTGAAACATGTTAAACTTTTACTTCTGGCCATCTGTGATGTCTTCGTGCACCACGGTTGAGTTCGGGCCACCAGACAGTGTGTATTTAAATTCCTCTTGCTACGAGGAATAGAGTCAATATCATTGCCTTTAAAATTCATCATTGCATAGCCAGTTTAATAATAATATTTGCTTTTTGAATGTGTATGTGAGCACCAGTCTGTTAGAGCTTGCCATATGTTAAAACAGTAACGCTCGGAAGCCCTTGTGGAGATGTTTACGTGGTTCTAAAGGATCATTTTGCACTATACACGTATCTGGATAAACTTGAAGAATTTTCGTGGTATTTAGAGTAGTTTCCCAATCAAACCTCAAGTGTGAAGATCCTCATTGGACTGTCCATATACATATGGTTTGCGTATAACACAGTGTTCTTTATAAAATATACTGTATAATTAGGCCCCTGCTGAATAAATTTTCCCAGCGAGACATGTACACGAGCCAGACATGCCAACACCTCAAACTCGTCAAAGATGGCGCCCGAAAACAATACAGTGCACCCAGCCAAGAGGCGAAAGACTAAAGCCGACCCAAACGCGCTCAAAATTGGAGGCAAGGCCATTTCTCTCGAGGGATATCTCACAGCCCCGGCCCCAAAGAAGAAGGCAGTAAAGGAGGTCAACCCCTCAAAGCCAATCGCAGACCCAAGCCCGCAAACAAGAACGGCTGTCGACAACCCAGCCCCAAGAAAAGAAAGATCTTTTTCTGGACCCAAAAAATCGTTCCATGGGAAGGACTCTGACAGAAACCGGAGTCGAGAAGACCGTGGACTTCTCAAAACCCGCCAGCAACTTCCCATCTGGCAGTACAGGAATGACATCCAGAAGGCCATGCGTAACCCGGACAGCGGTGTCCTTGTCCTAGTTGGTGAAACTGGTTCCGGTAAAAGTACTCAGGTGCCACAGTTTCTTCACCAAGAGTCATGGTGTAGACGGCAGAAAGTCAAGGTCCCAGGGTCCGATGAGGAGGTCTCTGTCGGCGGCATGATTGCTATTACTCAGCCAAGACGAGTCGCTGCCACAACTCTGGCTCACCGTGTCTCTCAGGAAGCAGGTACTCCTTTGGGAAAGGGTCGGCCAGATGGCATGGTTGGTTACTCTGTCCGATTTGACCATGTTGCTCCCAAGGGCTCCAAGATCAAATTCCTGACAGAAGGAATGCTACTTCAAGAATTGTTACGAGACCCAAACCTCCGGAGCTACAGCGCAATAGTAGTTGATGAAATCCACGAGCGAAGTTTAGATGTCGACCTTCTCGTCGGTTTCCTGAAACAGATCCTAGCCGGAGATCGTGGCGGTCGTGGCGGTATTCCGCTCAAAGTAATCATCATGAGTGCAACAGCAGATGTGGATGTCATAAGCGACTTCTTCAAAGATGTCCGACCGGGTTCTAAAGACTCCGATCCCATCCAGGTGCTTCGAATCATGGGACGTCAGTTCCCTGTGGAACTTACCCACGAGCCAAAGCCAGTGGCTGATCTGCAGGATGCACTACTCAAGACGGTCTTCAAAATCCACCTTCAGGAGCAACTCCCTGGGGACATCCTTGCTTTTTTGACCGGTCAGGAAGAGATCGAAACAGTTCAGAAACTAATCGAAGAGTACGCCGAGACTCTGGCATCTGATGTTCCCAAAGTCAAAGTTTTTCCTCTGTACGGTCAACTGTCGATGGAGGCACAGCGAGAAGCTTTCTTGCCCGTCAAGGCATCCTTCACACGAAAGATTGTCCTGGCGACAAACATTGCAGAAACATCAGTCACGGTCCCAGGAGTGAGGTACGTGGTGGACTGCGGCAAGGCTAAGGTGAAGCAATATCGGGCACGGCTTGGTATGGAGTCACTTCTGGCCAAACCAATTTCGAAATCTTCAGCAATTCAGCGAACAGGTCGAGCTGGTCGTGAGGGCCCGGGCAAATGTTTCCGTCTTTACACTGAAGAAGCATTCAAAGGTCTCCAGGAAGCGGATCTCCCCGAGATTCTCAGAAATGACGTGTTAGGAGCGGTTTTGACAATGAAGGCACGCGGTATCCAGGATGTTCTTGCTTTCCCGTTGATGGATCCGCCAGAAACCGAAGCGATTGAAAAGGCTTTGATCCACCTCCATTTCCTAGGCGCACTGAACGACGATGGATCGATCACATCCATCGGCGAGAAGATGGCAAGATTTCCCATATCAGCTCCTATGGGTGCCGTGCTCCTGGCTGCTGCCGAACCAGGGTTTGATTGTGTAACTGAGGCTATTGACATCATTTCTTGCATCACTTCCGGAGAGGATATATTCCTTCAAGTGCAATCCGAAGAAGCACAGGAAGAAGTTGAGACAACTAGAAAAGAGCTTCAGCGTCGCGAGGGAGATATCATTACCTACCTCACCACTATTCAACAGTACACAGCTGAAAACGCCGACAGAGTCAACTGGTGCATGCAGCGAAAAATCAATATGCGCAACATGAAGCAGGCTTTGAACATTAGGAGACAGCTTAGAGGCATGTGCCTTAAGGAGAAGCTTCTTACAGAAGCTCCCCCTCCTGATCCTCAGCCTTTCATCCCCATCTCTCCGGAGAGAGCTGAGCAGGTGCTTAAATGTTTCCTGCGCGGATTTGCCCTGAAGACGGCCATGCTCGCCCCAGATGCTAGCTTCGTGACAGTCCAAGGCAAGCATGTGGTTGCCATTCATCCTGCAAGCGTGTTGCATGGGCAAAAGAAAGAGGCAATTATGTTCTTGGAGCATGTCTATACTAACAAAAATTATGCAAAAAAGGTCAGCGCGATCCAGGCAAGTTGGATTGCCGAAGCATTGGAGGGCAAGTGATGGGTTTATCGCATAGATGTCGACGCCAGATCTAGATATACAGTGATCATATTCTACATATAATAAAATCCTTTGTTTATGATTGAGTTTCACCGCCTTCCTTGCCTCTATTTTGAATCGCCTGCATTAGCTCATACAATTGGGCGATTTGCTCATCTGTTGTTTCGTCAGAATATTATGGGATTATAGTTGGAGTCCGACAACAGTTGCACTAACCGCTCATTTTTTGGAGTTTTCCTTGATCAATCTTGTCTCCAATCCAGGAGTCTCCTTCGATCTTCTGCGCATACAGTTGCCATTCCGTCAAAAATCCGATCTGGAAGTCTGAGTTAACCGAGGTTGTCTTGTCGTCAACGGCGGGTCAATTTAAAAATAAAAATAAAAATATTTGACGCACCATGTGCGCAGGGTTGTCGACTTTGCGATGAGCCCGAAACTCTGCCTTTATATACTCGTCTCCAAGAATCCTCATCTCTGGCGGGAGGTACTTGCGGTGAGCGCGAAGCAATCGGCGATATAGGTGGATGGGGGGCAGAAGGGCGATGTTGTTCGGAGTGAGTCCACCACGCGTGGCGGCGACGGCCAGCCTCAGAGAGGACGGCTGCATTCTGGGCAACGTCTTCGTCTGAAATGACTAGCGATTATACGAGTGGGATACCTATAAATGCGACTCTCCCGGTTGCCGTCGTCACTTTCAAAAATCTCGGGGTGCACGGGTTTGATGACGAATAGAGAGGATTCGAATGGCTGTACAGTGCCCGGTTCGGGTCATGGCTCGGTTTTCTGGTCCCACAACACAGTGCACATACTCTCGACTTTTTTTTGGTCTACCAGAGATTCACCAAGTAAAGCAGACTTGTGGGAAAGAAAAAAAGATAAAAGAACGACAAAAAACCAGCCACATTTGATAACTCGCAACCATGTCGTTTTCATTCAGCTTCGCTGGCGACGACATCTCCGACAACGAGCAGCAAGCGCCCGTCCCCAAGTCGCCTCCTGCTGCTGCCCCGGCCGCCAGCGCATTCCCCGTCGCCGGCAAGCCCCAGCTGCCGCCCACGCACCATGATCTCGCCGGCCTCCTCGCGCAGCTGCCGTCCAAGATTGCGTATGACCTGCTGGATGTGACGCTGGACGACGGCACGGTCGTCAAGCTGCCCCGGCGGGAGCTCTGGGATGTGCGTGTCCAGCTCATGGCCGAGGACGACGAGGTCACCGGGCAGGCCGCTGAAGGGCTGGGCAGCCATGATGTTAAGACGGGTGTGTACGAGGGCGGCTTCAAGAGCTGGGAGAGCAGCGTCGACCTCGTCAAGGTGTTGGCCGCCAAAAATTCCATTTCAGCCCTATCACAGACCCCTGTACGGGTTATCGAGGTAACTTGAGAATACTCCCCAAAAATCAAACCACCTCCAATCTTGTACAGAGCCCCACGACTTACAAGGAGACTACCAGCTCGGGTGTGGAACCGGACTGCCCTCCGTGGCCCTGTTCCGATGGGCCGCGGCGCTGCAATCGGAGAGACGTCCTCTCTCCCTCATCTTGGCCGACTATAACCCAACTGTACTGCAACTAGTCACTCTGCCCAATTTCATCCTGGCCTGGGCCCTCAACAACACCCAAACTCCAGCACTCCAGGACGCCTTTAGCATCGAGGGCGAAGTCGAGCTTGGGCCCGAAGTGATCGCGGCTTTCCAACAGTACCTTCAAGAATCAAACATTGGCCTATCCTTCGTCTCGGGTGGCTGGTGTCAAGAGTTTGTCGATCTGCTATACACCCTCTCAGCCGACAATAGCCAGCCAGCCAGCACTCTCATCCTAGGAGCAGAAACCATTTATTCGCCTTTTGCATTGCAGGCCTTTACTGAGACCATATTTGCTATTCTTGAACGGGAACGTAATATCCCAGGCAGTGAAGCAGGGGCATACGTCGCGGCCAAACGGCTCTATTTTGGTGTGGGAGGGTCATTGGACGACTTCATAGACAGGGCTCGCAGCAAAGGCGCTGATGTAGATCAAGTCAGGGAGGAAACTGAGGGAGTAAGACGTGGCGTCGTTCAGTGCATTCTTAAGCCATCTTAGAATAGAGCAATAAATCCAAGTTCAGTTAAAGGAATCTCTCGCTTGAACATCATTAAGTATATATGAACTCAACGGCCTTTTTAAAAAATAAAAATAAAAATTGTGGGTATATTTTCCTTTCCAAACGCCAGTTAGATGCAAGTCATGAGTTCTAGGATACCGGTACAAATTCACCACTGGGGAGCTACATCATGCCCGATATTGGGCAGTCTGTTCTCAAGCGGCCCTGACTCTCGGCCCTTCGGAGGTTACTTAACAGCTTTCTTCTGAAACTTTTCAGTGCAGACTGGGCAGTACCAGGTCCCGTTTGGTTCGCTTTTGAGTCCAACACACGACCAGTGAAACCACTCGTAAGGACAATTATCATTGTCGCAAGCAACCATGTCGCCGTAGCTCACGTGGTGACAAAGGCAATACTTTTTGTCGTCGCCGCCCTCATCATCGTCGTCATCGGCATCTCCTAGCACGTCATCACCGTCGACATCTTTGCCATCGGCAACTGGTGTTCCTCTTGACCGTCCATCCGCACCATCATCGTCATCGCCACTACCACTGTCGGGATCGGAAAGTTCACTGTCGACTGTGGGTGCAGGTGAATTTCTGTTGGATGCCTTTTTAACTCTAGATAATGATGATTTATTTGCCGTCTTCTTCCGTGAACTGGCCGTGGGTGTGCCTCGTCGGATACTGACTGTCCCTGTTGACTTGATTGAAGTTGACCTTGGGCCAGCGCTTCCAGCTCTGTTAATGGACGCTAGTGCATTGGCAGAGCTTCCCTTGGGAGGGCCTGGTCCCAATGACGCGTGCCTTGCCAGCCCACTCGATGGGGTGGCGATGTTGGCGAGAGTCGGATTGATACGGGGGCCACGCTTCGTGGCGGGACCTGCCGAACTTTCACGTTGTCTGTTAAGGATCATGCTTGCGGCAGGAGTGGCGGGGGCGGACGAGGGATGTTGGTGAGAGTGTCGGATGTTTGGGTGGTTAGGAAGTCGCGCGAGAGTGGGATTTGAAGAGGGCGCGACGGTCGTGACGGGTGTCGTGGTTGGGCCAGTCGTCGCGATACTGGTCACAGAGTTCATGGCTCGAATGTTGGGGACGCTTTGGTTGGCAGCACTGGGGCGGAGCAAAGAAGGTACTTCGTCGGGATCGGTGAAGCCTGGCTCGGCTCGGTCGTAGAGGAGCTTGATCTGAACATCGAGGCTGCGGAGGTGCTTGTCCATTATGACTTGCAACTTCTGCATCAAGGTAATCTTCTCACCAGACAACTGGTCGGCCTTGGCAAAGTTCTCGCGAACTTGCGCACGCAGCAAATCTTCTTTAGGATTAGGCTCATGGCTACCATTCGTCTTGATCCATTTCTGAATCTTGCCATCGCGGTCTTCAATCATACGAATGCACTCGGCATAATGACGGTCCTTGTCGGCAATCTCCTCCTGGATGAAACGAATCTCTTCGGGGAGATTCTGGACGCGATTGATCCAGTCGTCGAGGATCAAGCCAGGGTCGAGGGGCTCGGCTTGAGGCATCCTCTTGACGAAGTCGATGGACAAGTCGTCTCTAGGCATGATGGTTAACGATGAGATGGTTGCGGCCTAGGGAAGCGATGACGTCGCAATTCTCAAGCCCCCATGGGATGAAGCAAGGAACGCGGCACGCAGACGCGAACGCAGGTGACAAGATAGGACAGAAGCAAGACAGACAGACAGATCGTCTGATGGTTGGTCAAGCAAGGCTAGGGCGGGGAGTAAGGAGAAAGAAGTGGTCCCAGATAGCAGGGCAGGGGATGGAGCGGTTGTCACGAGCAACGCCCAAGGCGCAACACGGTGATAGGCTCGTTTCAGAGATGGCGCAGAGAGCAAATCGAACTGAATGACTCGGCTCACCTCGTTCTGCACAAACAAAAAATCTGCTAGCCGTCAGAGGAGCGGAGTGTCGCCCTGAATAGCGCTGGAGTGCTTAAGATTGCGGCCGGGGGGTGGCAAAGGATTGCCTGATGATTATTAAATCTCGATGGGTGTACGTTGACAAGAGTTGGTGTAAGGTTTTAAGGCCAGAAATCGGGAGAAAAGTCGAGCCGAGGAGGTGTCGCTGCATCAGATACCAGAGAGACATGCGGAAAGCCACAGATGCCCAGCCATAATGCAGTACTCCAGCCTCACCCGTGCTACCGCTAGCCTAGACAAGACAAGCTCGATGGGGCCAGGCATGCGCCTTTGCTTTCTGTATCATGAGAAGATACTACAGTGCAATATGACAAAACCATGGCCATTATGCTCTTGTAGGCATTTTTTCTTCTTCTTTTTTTGGTCACAAGTCTCTTGTTCTACTATCAACATATAAAACCCTGGAAATGACTACCTATTCACATTAAACTTACTTTTATCCTCACATCGCTAAACCTAAGGCTGTACATAGCTGGCATTGGCTTGGAAGCGCCCATGAGGGAGTGAGCTGCATTTATGTATGAAGGTTGGATACCTCTTAAAAAAACTGACGACATTTTCATTAATCTTCATCACAAAGCCAGGCATATGTCGATTCATTGCTTTAGGTGGAATGAATCGCTGATATTATTAAATTTTGACAGTGTAAGCAATTATCAGAGCCTGTACCGAGTCCCAAGTATGCACACCCAATAAGAATAGACTTGGTGTCAGGGTACACTGTTATCGCCCAGACTGACAGAGGAAAGCCAATATTGGTTCAAGAAGTTGAGTGCAAAAGTAGGATTGTTTATATATATATATATATAAAGAAGGATTTGGAATCCAAAGAATTTCCTGTGAATATTCTAAAGGCAAGGATGAAATCATCAAGTTGTCCAAATTCAGTGGTCACAATACAGACGGTGCTAATATTCTAACGTGCCCCGCCAACCCTACCTCAGGCACTCATTCGCAGGTCGCTTTGTCAGCACAGGCCATCTCTTGATGGCAATCACACATCCACTTCAAGGTTGGTGGGGATTTGAACTTCGCGACACCATTCTCACACTTTGATTTCACAACACAGCATTACGACAACGGTTCTCTTGCAACCTGCGTCCCATGGAAGTACTTGGGCGCTATACTAAAACCTATATTCACATATTATTTGTGCGCCAACTTACTATCAGATAAACGACCTCGGTCATTCGTCACTAAGCCTCATCTCATTTCTTCTTATCATCTCATTCACCTGTCGCATCCTTCATATTCAGTCTCGCCTAGCTCAAAGCCTGTTGTCCGGGCTGTCCCCAAACATGGACATAAACTCATACAGATACAAGGTTCCCAAGCCCAACTACCTCCCTCATAGGGTAGATATGGACCCCGACGACTCGATTGTTGAAGAGTACAACACCCCCCTAGGTCTTGCCAGCGAAATGGACAATGCCAAGTTTTACAGCAAATGCAAACGCATGGCCGAGGAGTCTGGAATTACGCGTCCCAAGGGCTACAATGTCTCCTTTCACTGCAACCCAGACATTGAAAAGCATCACTTTGGAATCACCCACCCCATGAAGCCGTGGCGTCTCACACTCTCGAAGAGCCTCATCTACTCTTACGGCATGTCGTTTGCTATGGACAACTACATTTCCAGAGCTGCTACCTACGAAGAATTGGCGGACTACCACACCACGGATTACCTTGACTTTCTAGGCACTGTCCTTCCGGAGCCAGTACCCCGAGATCTTGAAAACCAGAATCTTGATTTGAAGTTTAACCTTGGTGGCTCCGACTGCCCCCTTTTTGACGGCCTCTATGATTACTGTTCTCTATCGGCTGGTGGATCGCTGGACGCTGCGAGGAAGATTTGTAATAAGCAGTCCGACATTGCTATTTCATGGGGAGGCGGGCTGCACCACGCCAAAAGAACCGAGGCGTCGGGCTTCTGTTACATCAATGACATTGTCCTCGCCATTCTCCAGCTTCTACGCTCCTACCCGCGGGTGCTGTATATTGACATCGATGTCCATCACGGAGATGGTGTCGAGGAAGCCTTCTTTTCAACCGACAGAGTCATGACAGTCTCGTTCCACAAGTATGATCCTAATAATTTCTTCCCTGGAACAGGCGCTCTCGATGATAATGGCCCAAAGAGCGAACATAACCCTGGTGCTCACCATGCTTTCAATGTTCCGCTCAACGACGGCATTACTGATGAGCAGTACGACACCCTCTTCAACACTGTGGTTGGTAAGATTGTGGAAAAGTTCCGGCCAAGCGCTATCGCGCTACAATGCGGTGCTGACTCGCTCGCGGGTGATCGCCTTGGCCGGTTTAACTTGCAGGTCCAGGGGCATGGTGCATGTGTCGACTTTTGCAAGAGATTAGGCATTCCCATGATTTTGTTTGGTGGTGGCGGATACACGCCAAGAAATGTGGCCAGAGCCTGGACTTACGAAACGAGCATCGCCATCAATTGCCAAGACAAGATTGACCCGGTACTACCGCAGCACGCTCCCTGGCGCGACCAGTTCCGACAGGACACTCTTTTCCCCACTCTTGAACAGATCTTGGGGGAGCCTCGACAGAATAGGAACCCTCAAAAGCGTTTAGGAGAGATTGTACAGCACATTACGGAACAGTTGCGGTTTGTGGCGGCGGCGCCCAGTGTTCAGTTCCAAACTATTCCTCCAGATCTCGGTGGGATCCGAGATGAAGTGGAGGAGCGGCTGAAAGAGGAGAATGAAGAGAAACGTGACGAGGTGCGAAAAGCACGGGAGGCGGCAATTGGCACACATATGGAACTTTGATTGCATCAGGATGAGACGCCACCGCATGAGCACGGCTACCCCCGCGTACCGATGTAGGGCCAACAAAGGAGGCCCAGTGAGGCTGCTCCCTGAACAACTGCGACAACGCTTGCGGGGCGATTTGCAACTCTGCACATGGGCACAGGCGCCATCGATCAGATCGGAGCTCTAGATGAAACAAACACCTCACCACGCGTGTCAGATAGAAGCGGCGAAAACCACAAAGTCGTCAATCTCATTTGGTGTCGTTAGACCTTCGTCCGCTTTCAGCCCCCTACCCCTCGACTAGGCCCGAAAAGGGTAGCAAAAGGAGGCTGGCCCCACTAACGGCCCAGCGCCCCGGATCCAAGTCTGCGACAGCGATCCGGGAACGTTTCCGTTTGACAATCAGATGTCACCCTCGTGGTATGTAATGGTGTTTTCCGTCGTCCCGTCTTTGGATCCATAACCCTGTGCAAATCACCACGCTTTGGCAACGAAACAAAAATCTTAACCTCGTGGCTCGTGAGTGCCGCATCAAGGACCCCTGTTCTCCGGCTGCAGTTCTCAATGGCCACGTTGGTGCTGCATATAGACGCCATTTAATGAAAGAAGCGGCGCTGTTGGTTGCATGGCTTCGTCGAGGACCGGCCAGCACTGGCCTCTCCACCACATGCGCCTCATGTTTAAGCTTATGCCAGGGGCTCGGAGGATTCACACAATCCTAGACAAACTTGACTAGCACCGTCGTGCAACCAACGCTATGTAGAACAGGAATACATAAATGCTTCCAGATCTCCCCGATTTCGTCTGTTTCTCCTCACCAGCCTGTCTCTCTTCGATCTCAGGCATGGTCCTTTCGAGAAATACTTCTTTCTTTTCTCCCTCAACATTCCTTTTGCATCTTCACTTCATTCCTTTCTTTTCATCGTGCTCTCGTTATTAAAACTTATGTTCTGGTAACCGATTTTCGTCAACCTCACGCCTTCATTCCCCAGTCTTTCGTCCATTCTTTCATTCATCATTTTCTATCCACTTTATACATTCACTCTACCCGCTCACGCACTCATTCATTCGTGCACATTTACGTGCACATTTACGCACACCAGCAAACATGGTCTCTATTACTCAGTTTGCCATCGGGGTTCTGGCTCTGACTGCCCCTGTCACTGCCCGTCGTCGCCGCCGCCCATGCTCGGCGACGTCCGCATCTGCTGCGGCTGCAGCTACCTCTATGGATTATGCGTCAAGTTCCATGGCTACCTCTACGGGGCTTCCCGAGACCACTTCCGTGACCATTTCTAGGTCTACTTACAGGACTGCTTCCAAGGTTCATGCTTCGAAAGCTAAACCAACCAAAACCGAATATTCCACTTTTGAGACCAAATATTCTACTACTTTTGAGACCACATTTTCCACTACCTTCGAGACATACTTTACGACAACCAACCCTGCCGAGGCCACTAGGACAACACCTCTCGGGGGGCCTTACGCTGCCACGCCCACTGCTAACATAGCTGCGGATACCTTCGCTCACTTCAAGCCCGGCGTCACCTGGGACATCTGCATCGATAACCCCATCAAGCATGATTCGGTCGATGTTATCCCACAAGAGGCCAAGGTCTGGGACATTGATCTCGGGCACGCTAACGACAACCCAACTCTTATCCCTACGCTTAAGGTATGTTCATAACTTAGCTTCTAAGCGAGACCTGTCCCTGTATTGATCCGATGTGTCTTGTAGGCAGCCGGAAAATTTGTCATTTGCTACTTTAATGCCGGTGCTGTCCAGACTTGGGACACTGACGCTGGCCAATTCTCTTCTTCTGACATTGGCAATACCCTTGGCGGCCCTTATACGAGTGAGCATTATCTCGATATTCGGTCCTCTCATGTTCTGGCTATTATGAAGAAACGACTTGACAAGGCTGTTCAACTTGGTTGCGATGCCGTCGATCCTGACAACACCGACGCTTGGGTCATAAACAACAATGACCCTACAGGCTTCGGTCTCGCTGCGAATGACTATGTCAAATACCTCCAGAACCTGGCCACATATGCTCACTCCCTCAAAACCCAATCGGGCCATTCCCTCCTGGTCGGTCAGAAAAACGCTGCAGATAACGCGGCAGCGTTGTCGTCAATCCTTGACTTTGCTGTACTTGAAGAGTGCCGTGGCGTGCCCAACACCCCCGACGCTCCCTTCTGTGCAGACTTCCAGACGTATGTGGACAAGGGCAAGCCCGTCCTGCAGATTGAGTATCCTCCCTCTGTAAGCGACACCGGCAAGCTCAGCACGTCGGATTACGCGTTCTACTGCAATACTGAATCTCAAGACAATAACTTTAGCAAAATCTTGAAATGGGCTTCTGCCAAGCTCGACGGCTGGGGCCAGTACTGCGAAGGCACCGCGTTCCGTGTTCCCCAGCTTGGGGGTGGATACTAGGAAACGAGCCATGTCGTGATGTAAAAGGCATGAGAAGCTTCCGAGCCCACACGTTTTATGATACCACTAAGATAGGAAATCACTACCCAATCAATGCTAAATGAAAATGTTACTACTGTTTACTCACAGTTTCTTTATTATTTCCCTCTTGTTCTGATTTTCTCTCTTTACCTGCGTATTGGCAATAGTAAATATCACCGTAAAAACACCGATGAGGCCAGTGGAAAGGACAACCATGTCGTGCCGTGGAAATATAAGATTTAGGCAGTGAAGCGGGTTGAACGGGCACTAACACCGGCGATTTCAACTTTGGCTGCACGATCTGCATATCCAACCTTGCACCGCTTCAGCCGCATTACGGCGGCCTATGGATTGCGCTGGGACGTTTTTGTTTGCTTTTCGAGTTGATCTTGTGCAAGGTGCGCGGTGTGTGCTGTTGTAGGCTCAAATTCCCTGGCTAAAATCCCGCTTGCCATGTACTGAATAGTGGATGCCTTTATGTTTTGGATATTCCAAGGAGGTTTCAAGGTAGCGAGAAGTCGTATTTATATTATGTTATTTTTTTATTTATAATAATATTATAGGTGTAGGAATTAAAACAAGAAAAGTTTCTCTAAAAATGGCATTGTCTTCATTTATTTTGAGAAAAATCTTTTAATGTTTTATTTTATTTTATTTTTATTTATTTTCAAGCGTCAACCTCCGTACACGGTTACATGCGTGGTAAAAACATATCACACTCGAACATCCATGGCACATTAACGCAGATTCAGTCCTTGAGAAATGAAGGGTAGTAAACTTGAATTTTATGACCAGCTCTTATTACTACAATAACCACTCCACCAAAAAAAAAAACCCCGAGTTCTATAACGAACTCCAAGGCTCCGCCACGCTCGAAGTCTCTGGTCACGACAGACTCCCATGGAACCCTCAGATATACGCAGTTTAAGACAGTCATGCAAGTATTACTTTATGTTATTATTAGTTGCACGCTTTCATTCATTGCATGGCAGTTATAGGAAATGCAGCACAAATACCAATAAATTATAGTGTAAGCAATAATGCATCCTTTTTATTAATTAATTTATTTGCAATAATAATATTTTATGTCAGTGTTGTTCAGTCATGGTACAATTTAGTTAATTATGGGATGGCCCAACCCGGTTCTTTTGATGAATCCTCCGTAGTTGCACGGCCACGAATGAGACAAGGGACACGCCGATGACCAAGCCAAGCAGTAGCAGGATAATATTGACGGGCACTGGGTTACCATGGAAAGTCTCGTGGAAGAGCATGTCGAGTCCTGATTGGGAAAAGTTGAAGAGACCCGACAGGCAGATGATGAGGCCGTAGACGGTTCCGAAAGTACGGAACCCAAAGACCTTGGCCGCATAGTCTGACACGGCCGTGTAGTAGAATGGGCGATACAGCACAAACAGTATGATGTTTGCATACGCAGCCCACATGTAGGGCAACACGCCAAGAATACCTATCAGAGTGCCCGTAAACACCAGCAGGCCCAGGACGAGCACTGTGTTGAGGTGGTCGAGGGCGGTGCCAATGAAGGGGATGGAGATCAAGCCGCCAATGGGGAGTGCTACGTCAAAGAAGGTGTTGATCTGGACAGCTTTGTCGTGGGCACCAAACATGGCCTCGTACTGTGGACGAATGGTTGCGACAAAGAAGTTGATGCGCGTCATTTGCACAATGGTGAAGAGACATACCAAGATCCACCAAAGCGAGGAGATTTGCTGAAAGACGGTGCAATCGTGCATAATGCCCCAGACACCCGAGGCGGCGTTGGTTCTCTCCTTGGCCTCGATCTGCTCATTGCCCTTTGCGGAGCCCAGCAATGTTTCAATGTCAGCCATGACCGCCTGTTGATGCTGGCGCTCCTCGGCCCTTTCCTCACGCAGCAGCGCGGTATGTTCGTCTATTTGATCTTCGGGGGTGTTGTCGGCCAACGCTGCACCGGCCTCATCCGCCTGGCTGACCAATTCACCCACCGTCTTGTACGACTGCGAGGGCATCAAGACGAATTGCACGACGACGATGACCGCGGGGACCACCAGGTAGGCCAGGAAGAAGCGGCGCAGGTTAAAGCTGCCATCGGTGGCGTTGAACAAAATACGGTAGACGAGGAAGAGAGCACTCGAGGCATCAAAGGCACCTGTCAGCAAGGCCAGGATGAAGCCAGACCTGCGAGGGAATGCATTGGAGAGCTGGAAGGACGAGATGTAAGTAAAAGGGCCTCCGAGGGCAAGGAACAGATATCCGGGAAGCAATCCATCAAACGGCAGGAGCTTTTCATACGCCATCAGCAAGGCTCCAACTGTAAGGAACACGCTCCCAATGATGCCGCAAACACGGGGTCCAAAGTGATCGAGGATGGCTCCAACGGGCAGGGCAGCTACATTTGTGCCTACGGCAGCAACGGTGAACATGAGATTCAGCCGAATCTCGACGCATGTGTCACGAGGAAGTGCGAAGCTACTAGTAATTCCATTGCCATCCTCGCTCGAGTATTCTGAGCACGAGTCGGCGTAGGCGCCCTCTTGCTTGAGAACTGGCTTCAGAGCGGCGTAGCCAAAGACGATTCCGGCGGCGAAAAGGCAGTGGATGACAGCGGCCATTATTTGTACTGGGGGAGAAGCATGATGTTAGCACAGGCTCGTTGTGCCTTGTTGGTTTTTAGCTCGGCTAGTGTGCGGCCCATTTGGGGGGGGTGGGAGAGAGAGCACCATAGGATATGGTCCGGACTTACGCAACCTCTTCCACTCGGGCACTTTAAAGGCTCCAACGGTTTCGACGTATGGGTCATCCAAACCCAAGATGGCAATGTCTAGATCCTGGGGCACAGGGTTGAATGACAGGCGGCGAACCCGGAAGCTTGCATCGCTGCCTCGTCGTTCGCGGGACTCGGGCGGAATGGCGAGCGTCTCGACGCTGGCGACACGATTCAGGGACATTGTCGACGGGCCACGAGAAGCTTTCTGGGGGAAAGGTGGCGCGTTCTCTTGGAGTCTTTTCAGATGGGAATTTGCGACGAGAGAAGATTAATTTATGCCCATTAGTCTTTGCGGGTACCCGTCCAGCCGCCAGACGGGTGACGGAGCGAAATCGTGAGAGGGGAAATGGATGACGGCGTGACCACACTACGCCACCAAAATCCAGAAAGACGAACGCGATGAGGGCGGGATAAACAAGGCGCATACAGCTGAGGCAGCAATTGCTTGGCGGTTCCAAAACCAAGAGGAAGACGGAGTGGGAAGATGAAAACAAAAGGCTTGTAGAGAATATTGGGGCTTGTCGGTATTGGCACTGGCAGTTAGATATAGATAGAAAGTAATCAGATGGCGTCACATCCCCCGGATGGTCATGATCTCCCCGGTGCCCCTCCACTTCCCCGCCGCCATCTATATCCGTCGAGCCAATTTATCTGCACGCCCCCCGGCCTTTGCCATCTTTCTTATCGGAAAATCTATTTGGGGTGGTACGGTAGCATTGATCCTCCACGATCATGCATACGCTGCCCGGCGGCAGATTAGACGCCGTCATGACAGCGCCAGCCACGCCAATGCACCCCGATGCCCCGATGGGAACGGTGCGGGCGAGGAGCGCGAAGGATAGGTTGACAAAAGAGCGCGTCACAGGATCAATGGCAGCCTAGGCGTCGCGACAAGTAAGTTGGTTGGCAATGCAATGAATGACATTTGCCGTACTCCCCGTTTGGCCTGTCAGAGACGGAAAGAAGGAAACAAACGTCCCAATACCAGGCCCGGGCATCATGGGACCTCTCAGAGCATCAAGGCGGCGAGACCACGCCACACACAAGCCTGCCACAAGCCTCGGCCAGGTGCACAAAAATGGATCCTGGTCGACGGCAAGAAATCGTGACTCGATGCATTTACGTTGCACTACGAAGTACTGTTGGTTGCATCACCACTATTCCGCCTGTGTCCCTCCTTACGCTGTGTCTTGCATTACCTTGCCCTGCGTGCGTGCGGGGAGTAGTTTTGTCTTTATTTCCTCTCCCTCTCCGCTCCTCTCCCCCTCCCCTTTTCATCCATCTTCTCGTTCAGCGCCAGAGTGGGCACGCCACTTACATTCCGCAGCGGGGGGGGCCATATGACCTTGTTAAACTCGCCTCCAATTGAACGTTCTGTGTCGCGTGCCAGCCAACAGGTAAGCATACCATAAACTCAAAGGGAAAGCCAGGAAGAAAAGAAAGAAAAAGTCAAAATGGAAGCCACAAGGTTGGTCAAGCCGCGTCTGGCTGATCTATCCGCAAACAAAATTTGGACCTTGGATCCATACTCCGCCGGCCCCTCCGCATGCTTCCGCAAAAGCCGGATACACAAACTCCGCCGTCCCTCCAAGAAAAAAAAGAAGAAAGAAACCATGTTAAGAGTATAAATCCCAAACATTGACAGCTAGCCAATCGTTTTACAAGAACCTCACTGTCCTTTTCCTCAATTGGTAGCGAAAATTCGGCCTGGGACGGCACTCAAAGTGAAATACCCGAAAGCGAAAGTAGATGGATGGTTTGGTCAATATGGCATAATACACTACAAATACTAGGTTCACAAACATTACATGGCTCGCGAGGCCTTTGTTACAGGCAGCGTGAGTATGACCCAAGCTCGGCTCGTCGAGGTATATAGATGCACCCTTCCTCACAAATCGAACACCGTCAAATCCACCTTGCGATTCCTGGGCTTTCCCTAATGCGACACGAGTCATCGTCATCCTCCTCCGCCCTGACACCCAACCAGCAAGTGGGTGAGCGACAACCAGAGAACAGGAACGTAAAGCAGCAGAAGACACGCCCATATGTGGAAGAAAAGGGGATTAAACAACGCGATTGCTCACTAAACACAAAACTTGGCACACAAGCCCGACAAACATCTTTCTTCCCCATTCAAAAATCCTTCATCCCATATTCAATAAAAATCTATCCCCAACTCAACAAAAGAGTGTTTCCTATCGTCATTCCTGGTACACGGGTCCTCCGAGGCTGTGCGCTGAAGTCATTAGCCACGGCTCGCCCCGTGCGATACTTGTCTCGTAGTGTCCGTGTCCCGCGTCGAAGGCCTCAAACTTTGTCGTCTAGAATATCCACAAGAAGATCCAAAAGCCCTTAATTTCCTACATGGCCCTCTAAGCAATTAACTTAAAAGTACCGAACAACGGCGCTGCCACCCTTGGAGATGGTTGTCTAAAGAACAATGTTAGCATGGAGAATTTCAAGGTACCATAGTGTTACTTACAGTGCAACCCGTGCTGCCGCCAGTCCAGGTGCCATCAATGTACGAGCACTTGGCGTTGCCACCCTTGATCTCAATGTTGAAGTCAAGCTTGGCAGTGCTAGTAGGCAAGTTCTGGAAGATGGAGATATAGGTGTTGCCATCAGAGGCCTCGCCAACACCAAGGACGACAGGGGCCCAGTTACCAGCACCCTTGGGGTCAATGCTGCTAGTCCAGCAGCAGGCATTCTCTTCGCTGTATCCGGCCTTGTTGACATAGTACTGAGCAGAGGTGCCAGAGCCGTTCCACTGATAGTAGGTGCCCTGGTTGGGGTTGCAGACCTTGACGGTGGAACCGGCAGCGGCGAAAGCAGGAATGACCATGTTCTCAGTACCGGGGTAATCAGTTCGGCAGGTGGCAACGCCCTGGGAAAGCTCGTTCTTGATGGTAACACCGCCAGAGCCTTCCTCGCAAAGGGTGTCGTAGCCATTGCGGGTCAGCTCAAGGTAGCCGTCTGCGTTACAGTAAAGACCACCAATGGACTCCTTGGTAGAACCCTGGGCGGAGGGCCACTGGGTCTTCTGGTAGCCAGCGGGGCAGGCGTACGAGCAGAAAGCCTTCTTGGTGCAGCTCTCGCCAGAGATGGCAGTCTCAATGAGACCGATGACAGTGTCAGTCAGACTGAAGTTGGGGACTCGCTGGATACCAGACCAGCCACCAAAGCCGAGGTATTCAATGGCAACAGCACCGTAGTCTGAGGGGAACTCGCTGCACTTGACCTTGCCACTGGGGAAGGTCTTGCTCAGTCCAGATCCGCTGGAAGAGCTAGAGCTGGAGCTGCTGGACGAGCTAGAGCTGCTGGGAGAGCTGGCAGCAGAGCTGGAGGCGGCAGCAGCAGAGCTGGCAGCAGAGGTGGAAGAAGAGGTAGCAGCAACTGGGGTGCTGCTAGAGATCACGGACTCGATGAACTTAGCGCCATAGGTGGCGGCAGCAGAGGTAGAGGCAACGACAGGAGCCACATAGGTAGGGTTGGACTCGCCAACAATGACATAGGCACCGCCCTTCAGACCTTCCTTGGCTTCCTCGGCGGAGACGAGCTTGTCGTCGAGCTTGTAGACAGTCTCAGTGGCGGCGACAACGTACTCGTAGGCAGGGTCGGGGTTGCGCTTATCGACCTTGGAGGCGCCCCGGCGGCCGTGGTGATGACGGTGGGCGTGGTCGGCGGCGGCGCCAGCGACGAGAGTCGCGGCTAGTGTGCAAGTGATAAAGCTCTTCATTGTGATTGCGGTAACGGGATGATCGAATTAGCGATACGGCAACAGTGTCTAAAGTCGTTTCTCGTTAGCTCAGCGAATCTTGTACGTCGGTCTGTTTTGCGGACGGCGAGGTTGTTGTCGCCGCCAAAGCCAGGTTCTCCGGCCCTGGAAAACCAAGAGGAATAAGGAGCGAGAGAGAAGCGAAAATGAACGAGTGGAATTGATCAGGCGAAGCACACAAAAAAAAACAGAGTGTCGACACAAAGAGAAAGAAATGAATGTCGTGGTCGTCATGGAAGGAGTACAGGACAGCGGTCCTCATTTTGGGTCCCAGAATCCCTAACACGAACACGTCGGCGGCCGTTTCTTCCATCCAACCTCGCTGATTTCTCTGGTACATTCCCGCTGTAACTCTCTCATGTCTCTCTCGCTCTCCACACTGGTGGCGGGTTATTTGTTGTTGTTCTCGAGCAATACTAACCTGTTTGTGAGGGAGATATTGGAATGCAAAGTGCCCGTCCCCGGGTGCGCGAGTAACAACGATGAAAAGAACGTGGTGGTGCAAAAGACCAGAGTCAAAAGAGCGTGGTTAAGAGAAGATGAACTCTTAGATGGTAGCGATGGAAAGCAGATAATCAAAGCGTCGGGCGGAGACTAAGGGGGGGGCAGGCCAGTCTTGACTAGTCGACATCGCCGGGGTGGTGAGGAAGGCCATCATCCAAGGCCAGGGGCGGACAAGGATGCGCACACAGTACGTACCTATTCATGCTGGTTTTCGTAAGGGGGGGTCCCGCTGTGCCGCTTGGGGGGGCGTCTCATTACGGGGCCCGTTCCAGGGTCGCACAAGCACCCAAGTGGAGGGCTCCAGGGGAGCCAAGGGTTAAGGGCATTCTGAGCCGGTAACTCTAGGGGTACATAATCACCTCCATAGCCATCGCCGACTATTCACAGATAGAGCCAAGGAGCCAGCAGGCCTCTGCCAGGCACCCTCGGAGACACTATTTCAGGGGATCCTCAGGGGGGATTCTCTCAACCCCGACAAAACAGCAGATCCAGGCATGGTTACGTTGGCGGTGGTGCCCCGTTCCAACAACCCACACGTGCCGCTGTATGAGTCTATTCCCGCTGGGAAATTAACTTGTCGTCAGCGTGTTCACCTGTGGCCAGCCGTTCATTTTTCGCCCTTCACTGCTCTCCAGCCCCTATGTCTAGTAGCACTCGCCCAAAGTCAGTCCTCACAGCAGCACTCGTCGGCCCGCCACGGACAAGTGCGCACCTCGATTCATGGACCATCCGTGATTGAGTTGCTAAAAAAAAAAAAATTTAAAAAAAAAAACCGTCATGGGGCACAGCCGGATCCCGACCCTTGATGGTGCCTTCCCACACGCCGAGGACCCGGGTAGCACCTGGTGCACGCCGTCTTATTGCCATGACCCAAGTAGCTTTCGACCAGTTCCCAAATGGGTCTCATCTATTGCTCCATCGTCACTCCTGCTTCGTCGGGAAAAGAAGGATTGAGAGGGAGCATATGGCCAGTATCTCTCGCCAGGGCGTAAGTAAGAAAAGGGGTGGGGGTCAACCCAGCGCGGAACTTGAGAAATGCGATCGACGACTGGCTTTGTCCCTCGCCATGGCGTGCGCTCATCGACATTGCCTGCAGCAGCTCGTTTGTCACTCTCAATCCCCATTAGGCATTGTGATGAGCAATCATCGACACATCCCAGTCTCTTCAAAGAAATCCCCAGATTCCCCGGTTCTGTACCCAAAGCCAGTCCAGATCAACTAGAGGTGGATGCTTCTGTCCACCGGCAACGCCAGCAACAGGACGCCACCAGCTCCAAGCGCCACAGCAGCTGTCAACCAACTCGCTTCGCGTCGTATTTGCTTGGCGTGGTCCCGAATTATCTACTGTAATTAGTTAGCCTGTTGATGGGGATCACCCAGCGCCTCGACCTTTTGGCTCTGCTGGCCAGGAGAACGTGTCGCCGGCGATTCGGGAAAGCTAGGGAGGACGACTCAGCTGAATCGTAGCCGCTCTTCCCTCCAACCATGCTCAACCTGGATGTGGGAGGCCTAGGCGAAAAATAGGGTTGCTAGCGGCCGAAACCCGAAATCATCAACACAATGCGAGACAGGCCGCCCTCGTAAGATCACAGAGGAGCGTTCTGGCGTCGCGTCCATCCGCAGGGCTTCCTTGCTCGTCATGCAGCCACGCCAGCCAAAACGGATGAAATCCTGAATAAGAGTGTCCCATTGCCAGGGGCGTAGCCACTCACGAACCAGAGAGCCCTCGTGCCGCAGATTGCCTGAGGTTACATCCGGTACCTTGCGCTAGTCTTCTTTTGTCATCTCCTTTTACTGGCCAATGCCTTCCGGTGGGGCCAATCAGACATCAGGCGTAAGCCCACCCTTCAAGCCGTAGTCTGAATTAGCTTGGCCGCCTCCTGCCAAGCATGCCAGCATGTTGGGGCGAAATAGGACCTCATCTCCCTCTTTCTGATGCATCTCTGCACTCTCATTGCCAGTTCCAACACCTGCCCCCGGCTCTCACCCTGGTCCCGTCGCAACCGCCCCTCTTTACGGCTGGTGGTTGGCTCGCTACCCACCTGTAGACCGGGGTATCCAAATCCTCCCGCTGCCACTACCAATCAGTAGACGGATGACGAGGCTACAGTAACAGCCCAAAGCTCTTGTTCCTCCACGCTAAAGCCACAAAACAGGCAATCATGATTGTCGCCACCTGGCCACCACATCGTATCGAGAGCTTATGCTGTTTTAACTTTCCAGCTGGTGATACCATTCGTTCGGACTTTTTTCCTCTCGCATCTGCAATTACCCGCAATAGAATCCAGTTTGGGGTTCGGGACCTCGCTCCCTTGCCCCATGTTTGGCCAATTGCCATACCAGTGAACCTTCACTACAATCTTCTGCGCCAAATGGTACTCCGTACAACGTCTTGGCCCTGGTGCCAACCACTTGGCGCTTAATAGATGCAACTAATCCGTATTTCGTAGGCAAACAAGTACGAACGTGCACTGACTATCGGTTGGCGTTGTGGGGCTTGACTGCCTGCCAACCTCTCTAAGGTTGGTCACAAAACCCTGATACGGCCATGAAACCCCTATATATCTAATTTATTAGTAAATTACATATAAAACTGTTAGTGCTAGACTTTAAATCAAAATATCTAAGCTTTTATATATAAATATCAAATAAAATAAAATCTTTATAATCCTTAATACTTTCTCTATTTAATTATAAAATAATATTTATAGAAGGTTTTTAGTGGTTATAGTGCTATATTTTAGTGATGATAAAATTGATGATTGAAAAAATATGAGTTGTATCGGGGTTTCGTGGCCGTATTGGACTTTTGTGACCAACCTTGGAGAGGTTGGTGGGCGGTCAAGCCCCACAACGCCAACGGGTAGTAACGGTTGCCCCGTTCCCCTAATATGTACGTACAAGCTCCCAAGAAACAAACAGAACCCAGTCAAGAAGCAAATGAGTTCCCCACTCCAACCAACTTCTGCTTCCATGTCCTCTGCTGTCTCTCTTAGCTCTTGGCACGCCATCGAGAGAAGTCGAGCCTCTTGTTCATGAGTGTTTGATATTACGACATCTCAAGCCCCATCAAGCCCTGTCTGTTACTTCCTTGTAATGATTTGCGCCCATCATCTTGGCAGCATTGGCTACCTCCAATTGACATCAGCCTATTGTTGACGCACACGTCAGCGCCTAATTTCTTTACACCGACAATTCTCATGTAGTATTTTGTCTCTTTAATGCATGCTGTTGTCAGTGACAACCTCGCCGTGTCTGGTTCGCCGTGCCGTGTTGACGGCGGGGTTGAATCCAAAGGACGTATGTGGCTGGTGCCCCAAAATAGCTGCCCTTCCTAGCCCCATCTGCGCGTTTCTAGGCTGCGGAACCCGAAGTTCTTCAAATTCTAAGAATAAATGTCCGAGTCGTTTCGTAGCGCAGTTTGGTGCCTGTGTTAGACAATCAACGCCTCGTCTCGTCTCGCTTCAATCACAGTTGGATTATTGTCAAGTAGCAGTTCGTCGATCAAACAACACCGCCGTGTGCGATTGGTGAGCGTCGTTCATCACAGTCGAAATCGATGCTTGTTTTGCTTTTCTCTTTCTCCTTGCTGTGATTGCCATCGATCCAGTTGACTAGTCTACGTCAGCCCTGACGGCACTTACTTGAATTGGCAATGCTCCATTCCCCTACTGACCTTGCCGAAGATCCGACGCGCAATCCAAAACCGGTCACCCAACTCATCTCCCATCATCACAATCAGACGGCGGTCAAGTCTCAACCCACTCACACAAACTTACCATCGATCCGCTTTTGGTTTCTGAGTCATTCTTGAACAGTGAAATGAAAAGAAAGAAAAAATAGAGAATCCAGTGGTGCAAGGGACAGGGTCATTGTTTGGCAATGGACATTGCATAATACGACCATTTTCCCCATGATATGTAAGCACATATATTGTTCCAATCATGGAACTGTATCGCCTAAATATACATGGCAGCAATAAGATAAGCTTGTTCGTGGCATGCAACGGTTTTGCATTCTTCTCCTCTCCTCTACTACCTTGCCTTGTTATTCAGTGTCGCAGATATGGGGTTCAGTGCGGGTCTAGGCTGGATCCCCAGGCCCCAGGTTCAAGGGCTTGCCGGTGGGCTTAGTTTCGTTTCCTATACATTTGTTCAATCGTCCCATCTTTGTGGTGAGGTAATTAACACACGAAGACGCAGCCTTCCGTTCTGTTGACGGGGACGGCGCTCCATCAAAACACTCGGGCGATATACCCCCCCCCCAAAAGCCTTGCGGCATAACAGCGGAGCTTGGAAATTAGTACGCGTCTTCCAATGATGAATCATAAGCGGGTCATCATCTTCCAATAAATGTGCGGGGTGGGTTGCTCACGTTGCCTTCCTCCTAGTTTCTGCTTCCGAGCCCCAACTCCCACCTCCCGAATATAGGTCATGATGGTTTAAACCATTCGGCTGTGCTGGTCTGGGGTGTCCAACTTAAGCGACAATATCCGAGTCAGATTTTCTAACTCTGTCGGGTACAGCAGGCTGTTCCAGGTAGTCATCGCCGATTCTCTCAAGCCGATTACCTTTACTCTCTGGGGTGGTCAAGTGCCGATATTGTCATGACATTTGAACCTGAAACACTATAAATCTCGGCCGAAATGTTGACCACGTAACCCTGTATTTCTCTGGCGTGGGGGTAGCCAAATGACGTATGTTTTGTTTGCGTTGTTTCGGTCAACAGACAGTATTATTATTCCTTGCTTCCAACTAACTAGACGACGAATGGATGATGTCAATGCTGCAACATTATTCGACGGGAAATATAGATCAGTGGCGCTTGAGTACATACTATTATATGGGTAATTCTTGGCCTAGTTGCCTCTTTTGGGGAAAATTCTCGGCTTCAGTGCTTGGAGCTATCAATGTTGCCCAGGAATCATGGGGTTATTGCGTGTGGGTGTCCCGGATTATACACAGGCGTCATCTGGGGAGCTCAAACTTGATTTTTTTTTTTTGGCTATACACTGTTGAGAATACTCCCCAAGTATAAATACTCTCTCCATTCCAATATCTACTGGCTTAGGTCTATCTCAAAATTGAAGCATACTGCGAGCTACCCTACACCACATATCCCCCCTTGGTCTCAAGCTTTTGACTTGACAACACCAACCTTCCCCTGGGTCACTTTGTTTATTTACTAGTGCTGCAAGGTTACACTATGTATTTTTCCAGTATTATAGCTACGGCAGAAGTTCTTTCCTTACAGCCGACAGTATATTGCGGAGTGTCACTGACAACTAGAAACGATGTGCCATCACACGTCATATGTGTCTACCCCCAACCATTGTCATAGTCTGCGGATGGCAATCCCTTTCACCGAAACATACACAGAATATTATCGAATTATATTCCCAGCAAATCATTATATGAAACCCTAATATCGCTCCTTGTTTGACACAGGACTACGGACACTTCACCACAACCACGCAACCTCTCAAGACAATCATGCAAGCTAGCATCCAGGCAGAAATGGCTGATCGACTCTGTAACTACAGTTATGAATGCTAAAATATCCTCACGACTCTGGTGTTTTATTATGACACCTGTCATATACAATAGCTGATTGGGTTATAAGCAAGGGATGGTCCTGATTGTATTTTGAGATGCCCTTTCTATCGCCTCCCTTTTCTTGCATCCTTGTTCTAATGGGAGACATTTTGGGTGATGTGCGATGGAATGCATCTTTGCCCGGTAGGGAAGCCGGCTTAAGTATTGGGTTTAATTACTGAGTTTTCTATCTAAGTTTTCATGAGGGCATCACAAGGTTGTTCTGCCTAGAAGAGTAAAGTTAGTTGTATGGCACGGGGCTGCATTTGCAGTGCCACTGGTTGTATCCAAAAAAAAAAACGGTTGTACTATAAATGTGTTCCTAGGTCTACTGCCTGTTTGAGCCCACGGTTGATTTTTTTTACAAATAAAGCAAGGGATGGAATGTAGTTTCAAATTGTCATGCGAGGTGTCCGGGAGTTGTGCTTTACGGGTCAAGAGCAAGATCATAGTGTTCCAGATCTGCGCCCAACAATTGATCGGCTCAATTTACTATTCAACATTGGTGAGGTATCAAAAGTTCGTTGCAATTTCTGTGTCATGGGGGCTGCGAGGGTGATGGCGCCTGCGGTGTCACGAAGAGACATGTCACGCTAAGAAACGAGCACATTAGTTACACGCATGGCCTACTAGCTGTTCGGTTATTACTATCTGCAAGCACGATGGCCCTTAAGCTAGATAGTACGGCTGAAAAGTTGTATGGCATTTGTGGTGATTGGTTTGCATCGACAAATGAGTCAATTCATAAATTACTCGTTGACTGGCTAATAAAACAAAACTGTTGTGTCAGCGGCGCGAGTAGCTCGGGTATGTAGGCGCCGTATCATGTTAACCTATTCCTTTGACTGCCGGATAGCTGCACTTGGGTCACGGGCAGGGGGGTCTAGCCAATTAAAGAGCTGCAAATGAAAGGTATATCATTTTCCTCATAATTTAGGCCATGCCGCAAGTCCCAGCAATTGCCAGATATACACAAGGCTACATTGCACTGTTGACAACGATAGTTGATTCCGGGAAGTCATTGATGTCACTCGAGGTCACCTTGCTTTTGCTGGGGTCATGTGGGGCGGGGTACGCAAGTGCAGCTATCTGGCAGTCAAAGGGATAGTTTGATTTCGTGTGACGTTGGAGAGCTCGTTGGGCAAAGGCCAGTCCAGAACGGTGATAGGTTGACAGATGGCAACATGCACAGGATAAACGTGACCAATCGTATGTGCTTCAGGTTTCTTTCTCAAGATTGCGCGAGGAAATGAAGGTGGGTGAGTTATATGTCACTACCTTGGTTTGCGATATTGTGGTGTGGTGTTCAGTGGCTTTGCAAAACTGACATCTGACGGCTGCATATTCCAAAGGAACGAAAGAGGGCGACGGATGGGGCCGAGGGCTTTTACTTGGGGCATGGCCAGGCGCGCCACTTCTTCTCCAGCGCATCGCGCAAGATCGATAACTAGCGGGTGAACGCGTACAGAATCCAATAAACCGACTACATACGTGCAACCATGCGACACTGGGGTACGTCGGCTAGAGTGCCGATCCGCGATGGCAGCTGTGGCTTTCCGCAGGGGGCCTGAAGTGGTGTCGTCTCACAGGACCCATCGTCAGCTGAAATGAGAGACATCCCCAATGCGGGAACCTGTGGCTTGCGGGCCTCAGCTTCCCACGACCCAGTGTAGTGACATGTCGGATTGGTATTTGGAAGTCTTGCGGGTTCGTGCAGTAAGGAAGGGGAGGAGGGCAGTGGCCCAGCCGGGCACCAAGACTGGAGTTCATGGGCGCAACGAAATGTGATAAGAATAGCTCCGGGTTTCCGTCGCTGTCGATTGGTCACCGTATATATCGTTAACCGACCTGGTAGATCCTGTATGAGAAAGGTCGTGATCCCGGAGCCTCCACCCCTGGACGGCCGAACCCCAGGTGCACCACCCAATCCACCTAACCCGCGCCGCGGCAGTCGATTACAGTACTCAAAGCCGATTGCGAGCTATGAAGATTGACAGAGCTGGCTGGCTAAGATTCACGTCTGTACGAAGGAGGGGTGCAGTTGCAGTCCGCCACGGGCGCAAGATGCGACTTGAAGCAATCAATCGATGCTTGAGTGCAGGATGATCCAAAAAACGCAAACCAACATCGATGAGATCATGGACGTGATAACGTCACTGGTCTGTCGGCTGGGGTTCCGTTATTGGTCCGATGAATCGTTGAGGGAGCCACATCCAACTGGAGTACAGTGTACTTTGGCGACGAGTATTTTGGTTTTTATTTCTCACGTCAAGCTCACGCACATCGCGTGGACTGGACTGGACTGGACTGGATTGTTTCACAGCCTCGGACATGAGTGTGAGCAATGAGTGACAGGCATGAGCTGGACTTGTGTTGGTGTGGTGGGGATGGCCCGTCTTTGTGATTTGAAGCCCCATTCAGGCCTTGGTGGTTGATGTTGTCGGACGCTAACATTTTTAAGAGGTTTGTCCTGCCTTGTAGTTTGTGCTTACAGCGCAGCGCAATTAATTGAAGGATCGGCCAGGAGTGGTCAAATGTTGTATCTGCGGTAGTTGTAAGTGACATATTGGAACCACCAGTAGGAAATTATGCCCAGAGAAACGGCCATCGTAGCACTGCGTCGCCCGAGGCTGCTGTTGACATGCAGTTCTACGGCGAGCACGAGGAGAGGCCAAAACTGCGACACACACTCACAAAACATTCATCGGCAAGGCAAGGGGGATGGGCTAGTGATGTGCGGCGCAGTAGGTACGGAGTACGTGGGACGACTGCCGTAGCTTCCGTGGCTTGCTGACGGACTGGCCTGAACGTGGCGCACTGTGGCGCCCCCTGGTCGACAAGGATAGTGGCTGTTTGGCCCCGAAAGATGTGTCAACAGCTCCCAGTGTGGCACTCGTCTTGCTCGCTACCGATTGACGTCTCAGTGATTCATTCTCGGAGCACCAAAACAGCCCCCAGACCATCCTGGACCAAGGGCTGGGCTGCACGAGCTCGCATGCTGCTGGTTGGCCGCTGGCCTAGTTGGGTTTTTGAGATGTAACGGGTGTAACGACAAGATACCGTCCAAAGTGGCGGAGTAACAGCTGGGGTGGTCAGCCACACAGTTAGATACCCAGGGCGCAAGGTCTACAGAGTATGGATCAACACTCTGCAGGTCCTGTGACCTGTCGTTGCGCACCTGGGCCGAGCGTGAGAGTTACCGGGGCCGCCCAGCGTTTGGCCTTGTTAGGCTGGGGTTGGCTGGCTCCCTGCAGGGTTTCCTCCGACTTCGAGGGTGCGGCGCGTTTCCTTCTCTGGTGGGGTTTGACGCACTCGCCATGCGTCGCCATGGGTGGATAGGCTGCACCGCCACTCTCGTTTGCTCACGCTAGGGGCTGACGACTGGTTTGGCTGGACTGGTCAACCTTCAGCTGGCATCAGCAACCCAGTTTTGCTTACATATACGAAGAGCAAATGGAATACTGATCTAAGAATAAAAGAATGATAGAATCAGGCAGCACAAGGGGTTTCGTAACATCATCCATTCCGTTGCAATGCAGAGAAATGGGGCAGGTGGTATTTCTCTGGGCTGCAGAATGGATTAGCAAACAATGGGTGGGAAGTACTTTGATTTTGGCCTCGCCAACTGACTGTCGTCGTCTTTGATAGGCCTCATTGTGGAGCCTTGCTTGTAGACTTGGACAAGCCCACTGTCGTTAGCGTGCACAAGGTGCGTGCGGCGGCAACGGGGCGGCAACGGTCCTTTTTTTTTCTCTCTCTTTTAAAGTGGCAGGAATTGCGTTGGGGTCTTAGGCTGGGTGGGCGGATGTGAGGAAAAAGTTTCTTGTTCCCATTAGCAGTCAAAAAGTTGGCCGAGTAAATAGCGTATCATTTATTCACTTGCATAGGTGTGGGCACGCATACGATTGCTAATGTTTTTGGCTCCTGTAATGCACTAATTTGATCGGCCTTGTAGTTTTTCTGGGTTACTCGCATGCTCAAGGGTCAAGTATGGTCGGCTGAACTGCTGCTAGTTTAGTCTGAGCAAGGCTGGGATTCTTCACCAATACCGTTGAGTAAGATACGATGAACGATATGACTCGCCTATGCCACAGCAGAGGCTAATTACGAGGCTATCTGGGGGGACTACATCGTGGTGCATATGGATCACCCACTTTGTAAAGGGAGCTGAGCAGCCAACCGGCCTGGCTGCAGCTATAGAATCTGGCGATAGCTGCCTCGCGCCGAAGCTGTTGTGGTGCGTTCAAGGCTCCATTGCCAAGGCTAATAAGTACCCATTGTCCTGAAGGAACCTGCCGGCCAAGTACCTTGGACCCATGCACCTCTTCAGAAACAAAGCCCCCATCACTCTTCCCTAAAACGTATCCGCACCGCCCGCTCTCGCCCTGTTCGGGGTATTTTTTTTTTGGTCGCGCCCCCCAGACCACGTTCCTTTCCCCTTCTCCTCTCTTCTCCCGTCCCAGCACGCCCCATTCTACGCCCCAATATACCATTCCACCCCCCGTCCGTTATCAAGGTTCCAAGGTTCCTACCTGAAAGCCAAGCCCTGAAAAGTCGCTAGCAGGCTAGCCCCACGTCCAGCAGCTGTCACTACACGCATAGCACAACGTGGTTCAGCAAAGTACAGCACTGCACCTCACTACACCAGCCGCAGAAACGTACTGCCTGGGCTGGCTGACTGTCTGCCTTTTTGCCAGTTAGCCCGGGAGGCTGCTAGCTGCTTGACGGCCACTACTGCCACTGTACCCTTCTTCCCATCGCCCACCCACCCACATCTCCCGCCACCCTCTCCCCCATTCGCCCACCAGTCTCTCTTTCACACCCACCACCACCTTTGCCTCACGCCTCGCTCTCGCGCTCAACTCAACTCACACCTTTCTCTGCATCAACCTCTTCCACTTGGCCCGGCTCTCATCATCAATCACCATCATTATCCCCCTTGCCACCCTCACATTATTCCGTGACCTTCCCAATCCCATAAGGTTTCTACTGGCAATTCTTCGCCTGAGCCACGCCCTGCTCACAGCTTTTTTTTTTTCCTCCGCGCGCCGCCTTGTCAACTAGCTGCCTTGCCTACCTGGGGAAAAATAAACCAGCTCTCGCCACGCTCTCCAGCCACACATACCATCACCACTGCCCCGACATGTGCCTTTGACCAAGGCTACGACGACGCCGACCTCTCCAAACTGACTGTATGCTGCAATCCTTCGAAATTTTCCCCCTTCAATTCCACCCTCCGAAGCTGCGTCTATGGCCTCGGACGCCTCCGCCTTTGCTGCGACCGAAGCCCCGCCCGCAACGCGCCCAGGTGCAACCCCTCCCGACTTCATCCCTTCAGACGATCCTGTTAGACTGCTGAAGCGACCTCGATCTCCATCCCCCGTCTCTCCGCGCTCGCAGTCTCAGCACGAAATCTCTATCGGCTCACCGATCAAGGCCGCTCGTCTAGCCCTTGCGACTGGTTCGTCCCCGCCGCCCTTAACGGGTGCTGCCGCGCTCGAGGACGAGCGTAGGCGACGCGACGAACTCACCAGCCACGACGAAGAAGTTCAGGACCATTACCCTCCTCCCACCAGCGATAACCCTAGCCACAAAGCACTCGCATCGCTCATGTCTGGTGCAGTACAAGCTATAAGTCGCCCCGTTGACGCGCCCCAGGTGGCTCCCACTGCGGCCATGGAGCCTTCTCCCAAAGCCCAGACTCCTGCTTCCTTGGCGCAAACCGCGGCGGCCCAGATTGTCGAACGTGATGAGACAAATCCTCAAAGTTCGCATAGCGTGGTTGCGGTTCCCGTTACCGAGAGTCCAACCCCTATGGACATTGATACAAAGATCGAAACACATACTCCACAACAGGTCGTCAGCCAGGAAGAGAGGCCTCAGCCAGGGTCCTTGTCTTATCCTGGATCTCTCCAGACAACGGCAGGTCTCCAAGAGACGCCATCACGCGGAATGAGTTTTCCGATGCCTGGGCAGGGTCAGACATCTCCAACGTCGTCAGGGTCGAAGAAGCATAAATGCCCATATTGCAACACAGAATTTACACGCCATCATAACCTTAAGAGCCATCTTCTGACGCACAGTCAAGAGAAACCTTATGTTTGTACTGAATGTCAAATGCGCTTCCGCCGCCTCCACGACTTGAAGCGCCACGGAAAACTGCACACCGGGGAGAAGCCTCATGTTTGCCCTAAATGCGATCGCAAATTTGCTCGGGGGGATGCTCTGGCTCGCCACAGTAAAGGAGCCGGCGGATGCGCGGGGCGACGGTCGAGCATGGGCAGCTTTGCCGATGGCGATGAGTTGGATAACCCAATGGTCGATGCGGACGAATCTGCCATGTCTGCACTCCCTTACGACAACGGTGAGGATGACGAGCTTAGACGGCAGAGCCTGCCCAGTATCAATGCCCAGCATGTTCCTGGAGCGCAAGGGGACGCTTATGGCGCTCATGTCCGGACATACCCTCCGACAGGTAGCCGACCTGGTACTGGCGGATTGTATCCTCCGAATGTGAGCCAGACCCAAACTGCCGCCAATGCATCACCCACTGCGCCCAACAACGTGACCGGCGGCCACACCCCTAGCGGGAGCATCTCATCATTACCTGTCACTGGAACCAATGCCAACATGTTCCCTCAAACGGGGATGACAGAAAGCCCCAAGCCTTTGAGCCCAGGTGTGCAAGGCCATGACTCGGCCAACCTTGGGCGACAGCGATCGCCAAGCTTAACACAGCAGCTTCAGCAACAGCAATATGGTCGACGAGCATCGGACCTTCAATCTCCACACAGTGGGCAAGGTCGACCGAAGCTGCCCGGCCTTTCGCACCCGGGATTTGCCGCACCCATATCTACAGCATTTTCGCATACACGAAGTGGGAGTGGAACGCAAGCTGGTAGCGAGAGCGGTAATATGTTTGCACAGAGCGACCCCAGCGTATGGGCATATATTCAGACGTTGGAAGAGAAGGTTAAGACTCTCTCCGACAGGGTTTCGGTGTTAGACAACGAGGTGACCAGCCTAAAGCACCAGATGGACAACCAAGAAGCAACCGCCAAGGCTTGATGGAAGGAGTGTAAACGACTTCTTTTGTCTTTATACAAGCATACCTACTGAGATGCCTTTTCATTGCGTTGAAAAATGAATTTGGCATGGTGCTGACGGACGGCGTTTGGGACCCTGGGTTTTTTTTTGGTCATGGAAGGTAGGGACCTCCACTTAAAAGATGGCGACGGGATTTGTTTTTACGATTTGGTACTCGTATCGCGCTGTACTATACAAATACTAGTTCTTCAGATAGTCTGCCTCGTGGCAACATCCAACATAAAGTGTAGGGTAATATCTACAAAGCTTTGTTGGACTTGATGAGGATGTACGGGGAGTTAAAGGGAGACGTGTGTGGTAGTAGTACCTATAGTAGCTCGTAATGAAGAAAGCTTTGACACCCGTGCCGAGGTAGCTTTGCACCAAGAACGGATATGGCTTGAGTGTGGCGTTACCGGGAGCATCGTTGGAGCTCTGCACCCCTGGTTGCGGATAGCTGATTTGTGCTGTGTAATGAATGGTGTGGGTTGTGATATGGCCCTTTTGGTCAGGCAATTGAGAGGATTGCCTCGGTTTATTGGAGCGATTCGCACAGACCACACGACATTGAGCCATTGATATGAAGGTTCTGGGAGAGCTTTCTGGGCGAATTCACGTGTCAGAACCAGCGCCTGCGTCCACGTGCGACGTCATCGTCACAGCATGGAGCTTGGGCATGACGAAACCGGCACACCAAGTAACGGCCCACATTCTGGAATCTTGTTTAAAAAAGAAAAAGGACAACGACGGGCGTCTGTTGTCCGGCTCATACTCGTCTGGCCTACATACTGATTTCTTCATTTCCTATTTGGGTAGCTACTCGCCTATGCGCCTTGGAAGTGACATAGAGGCGACACCATCAGTGGCTATCTTAGGCGCTCCAGACGCTGCCCGCACCACTCATTTCCACTTTCGACCCCTCCCGCGTCAGCACAACATTGCCCATCGACACCAACAATCATGGCGAGCGCCGAGGTCGACACCAGCGTTACCGCTGAAAATGGTGAGTGGCGTGTATCTCCAGTGTTAAGAAGATGGTTTGGTGACCGGTCGATTTCCTCTGCGCATTCCTCTGAAGGAGCCGGATCGTGTCATCATCCAGTCAATCGTCGCGTGAGCCACCGAGGCTTGTCAAGGGGTCGGCGCTCAATCACAACCATCGGGAATCCGTCAAAGTACAATAGAAAATGCGAGCGCATAAGCTAAAATGGAAACCAGACATACCCTCGACCGAAACCAACGGGCAGGCCGTGATGGCGCCCAATCCCGACATTACCGAGCCTTCGCATTCGCCTTCACATGTCAATCTCGAACCAGTATGTATACCCATTTGCACCCCAGTTCTCTAGCATAATCAAGGATTGCACTGACATGCGATTAGAACCCTCGGCAAGATCCAGAATCCACCGAGCCCGCGACCGAACCCGACCTGGCACCCGCAACTCACGGCGAAACCGAGACTTCTACGCCTTCCCTCTCAAACGGCGCCCCTAAGAAAGCTGGGACCGTGCCCCCTGGGAAAAAGGCCAACGGACTTGTTAACGGTGATCACGGCGATAATGAATACCCAAGACTTCCTACTCTCCCTGAGATTGACCATGAGCGGAAAGGCTGGCGGGCTGGGGGCATTCACTTCGCACCTTTGCGGGTTCCCATGACCCGGCGATTACAGACTGGCGCAGTGTTGTTTCATTGTATGTCCATCGGGCTCTTTGTGTCCATCTTTTGGCTTATTTGTGCCAATCCTCTCACATGGCCAATTCTCGTACCATACCTTATCCACCTCACACTTTCCACCTCAGCCATGAATGGAAAACTGTCATATCGGTCAGAATACATGCGAAGCCTGCGACTGTGGAAGCTCTTTACTGGGTACTTCCCAATGAAATTACACAAGACATTTGATCTGGACCCTACCAGGAAATACATATTAGGCTACCACCCTCATGGCATCATTTCTCATGGTGCCTGGGGTGCTTTTGTTACAAACTCGCTTGGGTTCCCAGATTTATTCCCGGGCATCACCAACACTCTACTCACTCTCGACTCCAATTTCCGTCTCCCGTTTAACCGGGATTGGATCTTGTGGATGGGTTTGCAGTCAGTCTCGAAGGAATCTATCTGGAATATTCTCACAAAGGGTGGCACCAATAACGATGGCCAGGGCCGTGCCGTGACTATTGTCGTTGGCGGCGCTCGCGAGTCGCTCGAGGCTGAGCCTGGAACAATCAGGTTGATTCTCAAGGGCCGCAAGGGCTTTGTCAAGATGGCTCTCCGTACTGGAGCGGATTTGGTGCCAGTGATTGGCTTTGGAGAGAACGACCTGTACGACCAACTCAGCCCCAAGACACACCCAATTGTGAACCATATCCAGATGATTTTCCTGAAAGTCTTCAAATTCACTGTACCTGCCCTTCATGGTCGAGGTGTGCTGAACTACGATGTTGGCTTGATGCCGTATCGACGCCCTGTCAATATTGTGGTTGGAAAGCCAATCCGTGTTGACAAAGCTCATGGCCCTCAACCGGAACAACAAGACATTGATCGCCTTCACGCGCAATATGTTCAAGAAATTGAGAAACTTTGGAATGCGTACAAGGACCAATATGCAGCTGGCGTTGAGTTGCAAATTATATCTTAAATGGTTTGCTTTTCTAAGTGGTTTCTTCTTGGGGGGTTTTTTTTTGTAGGCAGCACATGAAATAATCACTTTTTTATATGTTGGTGTGAGAAAACTAAGCGCTCAGCTGGACTGGGGCGGGCAAATGATAGAATTTGGATGATAGTCAGTGTAATAGACGGGATAAATGAGCCTTGCTGCTCATTTATAGTTGAAACAATCAAGCTATATTAAGAGTATTGTCCTCTCCTTCATGAAAAAGAGATCGTACTATTTATCCCAATGAGAAATTTGGCAGAAAACCATCTTACCATTGAAGCTTACTGCATTGAATTGCAACTAAAAATGACATGGCAAAATGTCTTGACAACAGCGCAAAATAAGACAAAAAATAATACTCTAAAATTATCACAATAAATGTACATCATAAGAATAAAGCATAAATTTATTCGGATTTGTTATGGTACCCCACTTTATTTATATACTTGATTATATTGTAATGGAGGTTGTTATACTTCAGGTGGCATGGTGTTTGTCGTTAGACTTGTTGCGTATCATTTTACAAACAATGAATGAGCAAGGACGGCGTTGATGAGATTAACCCACAACATTTATGGAGGCTTGACCTTTTAATGCTGTAGCATGGATGGGTTGGGTCCAAACAAGACAATGCTGGAAGAGAAGGTTGATTACTCAGGATCGTGGCTGATGCTGCTATGTATGTCCGGTCAGGTGACCCCGCGCTTGGTAATGGAAGGGCGCAATCGCGTTGGTCGCGTCGCATTTATCAATTTGCAGTGGATATTGCTTTTTGGGAACAAAGTCAACTCTCAAGAATCGCAAATTTCTCCTTTCCCAACTTCGCCTTTCTTGATCTATAATATCAGCCATACTTTTCAATTCAAATCGATCGCGCACACAAACTCTGCGCTTCTCCCCCCTGAACCATGCCTCGCTCAACCACCCGCAAGAGGCAAGCCTTGAGCTACAAGGAGGAGGAGGACGACGACGTCAAACCAACCCGCACCAAGACCGCAGCCGGTACTTCCAAAGCGTCCGCTAAACGCAAGGCCGAACCAGAGTCTGAGGCCGAAGTGGAGTCGGAACCAGTGAAGCCTGCCCCCGCTCCAAAGACAGCTAAGAAGCGCAAGACAAAGGGCAGCAAGGAAGACGACGCCATGCCAATCGCCGAACGAACAGCAGTGTCGTCGCTCAAGAAGTCCATGTATATTGGCGCCCATGTTAGCGCTGCAGGGGGTGCGCGATTCACTACCCCATAGCCTCGCACCCTCGATTGCGCAACAGCTAACCTGGTTATTCTATTGTAGGTGTCCAAAACTCTGTCGCAAACGCCGTCCACATTGGGGCAAACTCATTCGCCCTCTTCCTTAAGTCGCAGCGCAAATGGACGAACCCGCCCCTCGACCCCACAGCCAAGGCGCAATTCATCAGTCAGTGCAAACATCATGACTACAGCGCTGCCGAGCACGCTCTCCCTCACGGATCGTATCTCGTCAACCTTGCCCAGGCCGACAAGACCAAGGCCGACCAAGCCTATTCAAGCTTCCTTGATGACTTAAACCGCTGCGAGGAACTGGGCATTCGCTTGTACAACTTCCACCCTGGTTCAACCGGTGGCGACACCAAGGCCGCGGCCATTGGCCGCATCGCCGCCCAGCTGAATAATTCGCACAAGGCCACCAAGACGGTCATTACTGTCCTTGAAAACATGGCCGGGAGTGGCAATGTAGTGGGCTCAACGTGGGAGGATCTGCGAGACATCATTGAGTTGGTTGAGGATAAGAGCCGTGTAGGTGTCTGTATCGATACCTGCCACGCATTCGCTGCCGGCCATGACTTGCGAACGCCCGAGGCCTTTAAAAAGACTATTGACTCGTTCAACGAGATTGTTGGAGAGAAGTACCTAAAGGCCTTCCACCGTAAGTCCTCCCATCCGTCATCATTTCGTTGATTACCTCTAACATCGCCCCTAGTCAACGATAGCAAAGCACCCTTCAACTCGAACCGTGACCTACACGCCAACATCGGCACCGGCTTCCTCAGCCTGCGCGCTTTCCACAGCGTCATGAACCATGCTGCTTTCCAGGGCATGCCCATGGTTCTCGAGACGCCCATCGATCGCAAGGGCGCTGATGGCAAGACTGTCGAAGACAAGCAGGTTTGGGCGGAGGAGATCAAGCTGCTCGAGAGCCTCGTTGGCATGGATGCTGAGAGCGATGAGTTCAAAGCCCTCGAGGAGGAGCTGCAGGCCAAGGGCGCTGATGAGCGTAGCAAGATTCAGGACCAGGTTGATCGGAAGACCAAGAAGGGTGCCAAGGCCGTGGGTGGGAAGAGGGGCCCCAAGAAGAAGGCCAAGGAAGAGTCAGACGAGGAGAGCAAATGACTAACACTGCGCGTTGGAGAGATGTCTGCATGATTAATCCATCCATATTACGTATTTTTACACAGCGTGGGGTTGGGGTGTAATTTAGTCAAGGTATCATAGGAATTAAACTAACCCAGGGTATTCAAGTACGAATGCGAGATAGCACAAACATGGGGAATAAAACACTGCAATCGCCTGATCCTACACGAAAACCAGCCAGTGTACCCGATCTTCTCAACGCCAACATGTCATGGCAGCATTTTTCATCAATCATCCATTTCTCTTTACTTGCGACTCTTGGCAAATGCCTCAACCTTCCCGATGAGAGACTTGAGGCCTACGCCCCTTTCACAGTTGGCCTCGAGCCATTGCTCCATGCGCTCGCGAATTGTGCGCATAGAACGCAATACCGGCATCATCGTGCCATCCTCGTTGGCAACAAACGACCCTGGGTTAAGCAGCAGTTCGAAGCAGTCGTTCCAGATATCTGTCTGCCAATAACGCTTGAGGCTCTCACGGATCTTGTACTTGCGACCCTTGCCAATGCCGCCCTGATCGCAGCGCACTGTTTCAATGTACTTCCCAAAGAGAAGTGTGTGAATGGTGCCTGCAAGGCCATGGTAGTCAATTTGCCAGGTCCAAGGCCGGCCCTCGCGCATCTCGGCGCAGTCCTGGGCGCTGGTCTTCCAATCGGCAATGAACTCGACATCGGGGATAAAGGCGCGCATGTCAATACTGCGACCAAAATCGATGAGAACAACCCCGCGAGAGAACCAACCGTCACTTCCATCGGGGCGCCATTGGCCTCCTAGGGATTGATCACCCTGCAGTGCATCTAGTCGGAGGAGGCAGTTGTCGGCCTTCAAGTCACCGTGCAGTACGCCCTTGGAGTGGAGGGCTTCGACGGTGCGCAGTAGCTCAATGGTGAAGAACATGGCCAGCTGCTCATCCATTATGGTGGAGGGCTCAGCGCGGAAGAAGTTGACCACATCCAGTAGAGTGCCGTGAGGGTGATATGGCAAGAACAGGAATGCCTCATCTTGATAGAGATGCATCTCATGAGCAAAGGATAGCGACGCCGAGGCGCGGTGCTGAGGTCCAAGTCGGGTGTGAGCTATGCGCATCATGTGGAACTCCCAAGGTGTAGGCGGGTTTTCCATCTTGAGAGCCTCAATCTCACTGCGATGATTGACGGCAAACGTCCCCTTGCCCATGGCCGCAACGGCATTCTCATCATTCTCATTAGCCTTGGGAGCCGAGTTCTCCACGAGATAGACAGGGGCAAATGCGCCAGCGCCAAGCTCCTTTTCCACCGTGTATGTGGCGTTGCTATCAGGAAACTCAATGGTAATGGGGCTGGGTAGAGGGCCAGTTTTGTCCGCCCCAGACTTGCTTGCCTTGGTAAGGGCTTTAGCAAATTTGCGAACCTCACTGCCACGCTCATATTTTTCATGACGGTGATCATAGAAGCCAAAGTAAGACCTGAGAGGAGGCTGCATATTGGCAATAATTTGAGCGCGAACCACCTCATCGACGGGATTGCATTGGGCTTCTTTTATAATGGGGCCCTTTGGAGGCGGCGGCTTGGAACCGAGGACAGACTTGCCCAGTGGCCCGACAGATTTGGGGGCTAATGGTGCCGAAATCTTGGGCGTAGGGCGGTTTTCGCTGACAATCTCGCGTAGAGGGCTGCTCAAAGGTTCGAGATCAGAGCTTTCGTCCTCTTCGTCAATAGGCGTCGTTGTGGCATTACGTTTGCAAGGTGTTTTGAAGTGATCAATCCTGGCACTTTCCACGGCGACAGACATCTCCGTCCTTTCAGTGATTGGTGTCATGAAGGGAAGTCGATTGTTGGCCACCTCGGCCGGATCCCTATATGGCCGAGTTGGCGGATCATAGTCTTCCGGTGGGATGGGAATAAATGATGTCCTGGTGTGAGGAGGGAATTCTCCCGTGACAGGAGTCCCTGCCTCTTCATCCTCATCATATTCATCCTCATCTTCCTGATGCCCAGTCACTTCTCCAAGGGACCCGGACTGCTCAGTTTCGGGAACACTTGTATTGGCCAAGTCAGATACTTGTGTCCCGTTTGACTCGCTGCTGGCACCCGCATCATCCACTCCTGGGATATGTCTCTGAGTATCGAAATCAGACCATTCACTTTTCACGTCGTCATGGTCAGCCCTGTCGTTTTCGGTTTCCACTTCATCACCAACTTCACTGGCATCAATCTGCTTTGTGGTATAAGTGCTCTCAGCATCGGAGGTGTAATTGTCATCACTCTCATAATTGTCATCATCTCCACTCTCCTCATCATCATGACCGGCAGGCTTGAGAGGAGCATTGAAAATGTCATAGATTTCATCAGTGGCAGCCTTGGTGTGCATTGTCATAGTCGGCTCTGAAGTATTCTTCTTGCGAAGTTTTGGTCTGGAGGGCGAGTCCAGCTTTGCTTTGACTATAATTTTGTTAGTTGTGTGAGGAACCGGGCTATATCTGCTGGACTTACTAATCTGGGTTTCGTTGACCTCGACAACCTTCTTCTTTTTGCCTCCCCGGGGCACGCGGGACTGCTCCATAACAGCACCATTCTCGTCATACTGGACGCGATCTTGGTGGATGACTAGTTTCTCACCAACTCCTTTGCTAATTTCTTCAATTTCTCGCAAAGGGACAACAGGCTCTGGAACGAGATTCTCATCAATAGATTCATCCTCCCAAGTGCAGTCAAGCCAGCCCAGGTTGGCGGCCATGATCTCCTCGAAGCTAAGCTCAGTACCTTGTTCCTCTGGAGTAGGATATATGGCTGCTAGATCAACAAAAACTCTTTCCTTTTTCCCTGTTTGAGGGTGAATGGAAATTTGGCACTTGGATGGAACAACAACAATGTTCTGTATTTGTGAAAGAGACTATTATATAAACGCCGACATGCCCATCATTAGTTCTAGGATCATTAATATTTGGGCGGTTTGGTGTAAAGAGAGAGGAGCTTACCGGATCCCTGAACACCGCCATCTTGGGAGCAGTGCTCTTCTTTCCACCTGCCTTGAGGGTTTCGCCTGCCCAGGGCTTCGCCTCCACCACATTTTCCTTTTTTCGATCCTCCAGAGATCCGATTGTATCCCAGCCCTTGGAGCTGGGTGACCGTGTGGACATGGCAGGTGCCTTCGCATCGGCATCGGAGAAAATGGCAAGCTTTGACTTGGCCAGTTTTGATGCGCCACTCCCGCTAGCTGGTCGAGATGCCTGAGGGTCTTCTGGCCTGGAGGTGGCACCGAAGGGGTTCATTTTGGCCGCCAGGGCGGGTCGGACGGTGGGCAGAGCAGGGGATGAGGGCTCATTCATAACTTCTGGCTGCTGTGCCACACGTTCCTCAAACTCCTTGAACTTGCGAAGAAGGCGTTGCACGGGCCGGGCTTCGCGCTCGATACCCAATTTGTAGACCTCCTCCGCCTGAGCCCACCGAGAGGCACCCTCCAACCAGGCGGCGTACTCCTCGTAGAACAAGGCAAGGGTCTCGCCGATGCCATGTCGAGAGAGAAACACGTACGTCTCGCGCGGGGCGTCAGAGAAAAAATGGATGTAGTGCAACCATAGCTTCAGGTATCTGGGGTCGTTTTTGTATTGAGGTGCACCGATGAAAGACTTCGTGGCTCGCTCGAGCAGAGTGTGAAGTTGTGATTGAGGGGTTGCTTGCGCCGACGGGTACGCATCCAACGTCCAGCGCACGTATCGATCAAAGACATCCAGCGGGTCATCTGACTCCGCAATGTTCTCTACCTCGGCCTCATACTCGGCGCGGATGCAGTCATTGACGTTGCGTGTGTCGGAGGGGGTTGGGGTTGCAAGTGGGCGAAGGGGAGAGGTCGAATATAGTTCGGCCAGTTTCTTGGCTGAACGGCCGCCTGGCAGAGACTGAATATTCTCCTTCTGCCCCTCGATCAAGTCGAAGTTGATTAGGTCCTCTGAAGCTGCCATGTTGGGTTAGCACTCGCGTCGACAGAGAAGTATGCGCTTCTCGACTGGGAATGTCGAATATCGCGATCGTGTGTCGTGTTGTTAATGAGTAGTGGGTTGAATCGTGGGGTGCATGCAATCCCGGTTGGAAATGTTGATATTATGGGTTGGACAGATTGGACGTTGCCCCTGACAACAGCCACATGTGGCTGACGAGTAAGAAGGTCAGGGGTTCGAGGGTATCAAGCGAAGTGGGCGCCTGAAGATGTGGCGCGACATAGAAACCAGTCAATAAGCCCAAGATAATAGAGGAAACCACGGAAAATAAACAAATATCAAGGTAAGTAACATTATTTTAAATATTTTTTCATTCTTTAATGTTATTGGTTATTCCAAGGCTTTTTTATGGCAGCGTTGAGAAGGAACTTGAGGCCTTGAATTATGTCCCCTGTTTATCAATTTCCCACTGACTTAGCAGATAGCGGGGCCAAAAAAAAGCAGAAGGCATTAAAGACAATGCATCTTGCAGCTAGGCTCAGCATTGGGCGCATTCTATAGCGTTGTATCAGTTCTCTGACTCCTCATCATTGATAGATGACATCACGAACGTTCATGGTACAGAGAAGTATTTTGAGCTCCCACCATACGGCCACTACACCAAGCTTATCCACTTGTCGCAAGTGTACATGAACAGATATACGGCAATCTTACTGGAACAAAGATTATCAAAAGGAGGAACCACATGGGCAAAAAGGATGAGGTTTATGCATTATCTGCTCTGATAAATGCATATTGTGCGAATCTATAGAATCTATTAGGTGGGAAGTGAGGGAGTGCTTGATCTTATATCAAAATTCTTTGCACTTTACTGGATGCAATACTTTGCTCACATTGGTGTAAGCCAAGTATATTAATGCCATTGCTTTTACACTGAAACGGAAAGTTTTGTAATGACAAAATAGATGAATTTTTCACGTGGTATATATTATCCTGGCCCTTGAGGCTAGCATTGAAGCTCACGGTAGGTGTTTTTTTGGGAGTCAAAATGGTGCTCTATAAAACGCCTCTGGGAAATCTATTTCCAAGTCATTCGTTTTGCGCCACTTGTCTAAATTCCCTCCACAAATGCCGTTATGCACGCGCATGCTAAACGGTAGTGCATTTCCCTTCCATATATTCTATTTGTCTTTGACTCGTTGCATTTCTTTATGTTGGTTGTATCTTATTCTGAATCTATACGATCTTTGGCATCATCTATCACGGTACACCGATCAGTATCACTGTGTCTCGTATTGAACAGGGAGCAGAACAAATTCAGACTTACCGCTGCATATTTGGGCGAGATGAACAATGCGCTCGCCTCGGCAAAGATGACGGGCTCCTCACCGGGATTTGCCAACGACTCAATGTGTCCCGTGACCCAAGCCTTGCGGCCCTCGACCTTGGTGGTCGTAGCTCGCAGCACCAGGTAGCTGTTGGCGGGGGTGGGTTTACGGTAGTTAATGTTGAGGTTAGCCGTCACAGCAATGTTGTGTGGCAATGCCTCGAAGCAGCCACGTGCCAGTCCCTCATCCAGCATGGTGGCCAGAAAGCCTCCGTGTACAATGCCTGGGTGACCGCACACGTCGTCGCCCACGTACGAGACGCATACAATGGACTTCCCGCCATCCTGGATCCACGCGTACGGCGGCGTTACCATTTTGCCGGGGCCCGTCAGCGCACCGGCTGTCAAGCTCTGGCTCCGGTACGATGCCGGCATCTTCATGTGTGGCCGCGACTCTTTGTATTTCGGGTCTGCCCGCAACTGTGCCACTAACGGGTGGTTGTTGATTGTCTCCTCGACCATTCGTGCCTCCTCGTCGCTCGGAACGAATCGCTTCAGACTGTCCTCATCGGAGAAGAAGCCCATGCCGCTCTGTTGCATAGTGTACCAGGTGCCCGCGGCGCCGGCCGTACTGAAGGCCAGCCCCAAGAGCACCGTGGACACAAAGCGCCGAGAGCCATTGCCTGGACGGGTTATCAGTGAGTGCGCCGTGTAAGTGCTGATGGGCGCGATCTGCTTACCTGGCGTTTGCGCTTGCGCAGCGTAACCCTGTCGCTGGCCAGCTTGAGCCAGTCGCCGAGCCACCTGACCAACCTGGCGGCCGCTGCGACCAATTTGCTGGGCAAACATGGTGGTTGTATAGGATGTAATGTTTGCAATCCCAAAATCTAGAATCAGATCCGATGGAAGACGGACCCCGATTGTCGAGTGGACTTGGACCTCCTGCGGCAAAGCCGACCCGCATTGTTGAATAGCTTCCGGCCATTATGCACTTATCCGCCCCCTTATCCAAGATTTGCCTCGGCTCAGTCTAATTCCACGGCAAATGGACTTGGGTAGATACCTAGGTACTTTGAAACAAGGGGAAAAAAGTGATTGGGTGGCTAAACCAAATCGCATTTGATTCCTCCGTGAATATAAAAAAAAAAAGAAATATAAATAAATAAACAAACCTTGCTACTATCAGACAAATAAGGAGGGGTCATCTCACAAATACTGTACATATCTTCATGGGACAGGCACTGTGTTTGGTCGTGTACCGCAATCGGTTTCGCATTCTTGTAAATCCGCGAACCGTTGCATCAAATTAGCCTGCAAATCATCTGATGATCTGTACGCTCATTCGGCAGATGATGTATACACAGAATTCCAGTCATTTATTGCACACTGTATTTTCCCCTGCAACAAAGTGCCATGCTACATGCAATCGGGGCTAAATGATAGACGGGCCAATAAACTCTAGTGAAGGGTGCCTTGCCCAATGACGCCTGTTGCGCAGGGGCAGTTTGCCCTCTTTGCAACCGTTGCAAGAACCCATTTGCATAAATCACGGCCCCTCTTCTTGTTGTATGGCACAGAGTGTAGCGGATAGCCCCAACCAACCAGCGATGGTTCGCCGATGCGCTCCCACAGAATGACGGGGGCTGACATCATGCTTCTATCTGCGACACGACCCTTGTTCCTTGTTTAAATAGAGCTTCAACTGCACCTATCGTTGGCAATACATCACAACCATCATTAACTAGCATCCAAACAAATCAAAATGGTATTGCGATTGTCTGTGAAGCTACCAAAGAAGCATACTGACGCCGATCTCAACATCTAGGCTACCGCTGATACAGTCGATCTGGGTCCCGCCCACCCCCCTAAAGATGACTCCATCAAGGTCTTTTCTGAGATCCTTCTTGACCTGAAGAAGAAGCTTGTTCATCTTCGCCATGACTACAACAGTATGAAACACTTGCCCACCCATCCTCCGCAGCTCCCAAAAGCTAACACGGCTGGCCCCGCAGAACACGAACCTGAGTATTTTGCTGCTGCAGTATGTACCAGCCACTCACATCCTCCCAACCGCCCAACTGACCGCCGTGATTAAATAATAGGAGGGCATCAGTGACCATGAACTGGCCGGGTTTGGGGTTGAAAACGTCGAATCCATTCGCGTCGGCCCGTCGGCGTATGGAATCCACCTCTTTGCCAAAATTCGCATCCCAGCCTTGTCGGACGACGGCCCAGCCTACATCCACGTCCGCGCTTTCACCACTGGCAGCGACGATCCCTCCGAGTTGCATAGTATTCACACGGAGGAGAAGGAGTGCTCGGACGGTGACAAGAAGTATCGTGCCATATTCACAAAGGATGATGAGCTTGAGTGGTTCAACACTTAATATGAGAAAAGAAATACAAGAAAAAGGACAGTCCTAAGTCTTTAGTTCTCACAATGACCCACAAACGCGCACATATCCTCTTTTTTTTGTGACCTGCCTGCGCCCATTGTTGTATCCGTATATACAATTGAATAGAACCATGTGCCTGCTCTTTACAAGTCGTCTTCTCCTGCCAGGAGCTCGGCGTAGTCGTCGACAGATGCAAACATTGGGAGCTCCTTGAGCTGCTTGCGCCTTGACTTGGGCTTGCTTTTGCTGCTCTCGGCATCCTTGACCTCAAATCCTTCCTCATCCTCTGCGAGAATTGCGCCACCCTCCTCATCATCTGTGCCCTCAATGTCGACACTCATATCATCGTCGTCCAGATCACTCTCCAGGTCCAAGTCGGGCTCCGAATCATCGGAGGCCATGTCATCCTCATCGAGGTCGTCAAAGCCAAGATCAGAGCCGTCCGCATCAGGATCGACACCGGGCTGGGCTGCAACCAGGGCCTTCCAAATCTCGTCTTCCTGCTCATCCTCTTGCTCATCGTCACCAGCCGATTTCTTCTTCTTTGTCTCCTTGCCATCTTTGTCGACCTGTTGGAAGTACTCGTGGAAGAAGGAATCTTCGGCAGCCACATCCTCTGCCTTCTTCTTCCAGAATGCAGCAGAATTGACGGAGGGAGCAGAAGCACCGGGTCCTTTACTTCCAAGCCAGATGTCGCCGAGATCTTTGCTTGCACGAAGAGGCTGCATGATGGAAACACCCTTCGAGGCGTCAGCCGCCTTGGGGTTTCGATATACGAACTTGTCTAGGAATCGAATAAGGGAGTGGCTGTCCAGATCAGGCTTCTGTGCCTTTCCCTTAGGCTTAATCAAATTGGAAGCAAAGACATTAACCGAGGGATGATAATGCCCTTGGAGGGGGATCTGCTTTTCATTAGTCCCTAGTGTATTCTTATCCTCGAGGTGTTACTTACCACTTCCCACAAACAGCTTCGGTTGGCATTGCTGTGTTCGGGGTCTCTTTTACGGCCATCATAAACAGGACGGTCGCCCTCAGCCTCATCGTCAAAGATTGACTCCTCTGGCTCCTCTATCAATGTTGCAAGATCAGGGAAGGTCTCCCGTAGATGAGAAACAACATAGAGTAGTCCACAAACGAACGAGGGCTGGTGAAGACCAGATATTTGAAGCATTCGCTTCGAGAAGGCTTTCACCCGACGAGTATCAACGTCGTTTTTGAGTGCGCGGAGGAGTAGATTCAGGTATAGAGATTGCTTGGACGAAGTCACCAGGCGAGGGTCTAACAGGGACTCATATAGAGTTCTGTAAAATCTATCGTTTGCGAGGTTCTTGGCCGAGGAAATTTGTTGAATCAGGAGTAGTGCTTGGATACCTGTGTTGAAGTTGGCTGAGTGAGCGATCTTGAACAGTGTGTTAAGATGGGATTCCATCCTGATGATAAGTTAGCTCACTGACAAATAACGACTGTTTGTATTGGCAAAGGGATACATACACATCCTCGTTCCCGATCATGAATGGTGCGGCTCGGTTAACACCAGTCAAAATAGCCGAGACGAGCTTGTCTGCCGCCTCGGTCTCGGGTTCCGAAGGAGCGGAGACAGGTCGCCTCCCGCCGCGGGGCCGCCTTGATGTCTTACCAGTTTCTTTCTTTTCTTTAGGATCTGTTGAATCCAATTCTATTGCGATGCCGAGCTTTCCTGTCTTGAGAATGATAGTGAACAGGTCAAAATATATTCGCATTAGAGACTCAGCAACTGATGGCTCCTTGTTGCTAAGGATTGTCTGATTGAGGGTATTGATGGCGTAGTATTTTGAGCGATGATCCTGAGAAGGATGGAGCAGAATCTCTTGCTCCATCATGCGGATAATAACTGGCTTCATTCCAGGGTGCGAATTTTGGAGCTGAAGCAAGAGATACGATGCTCGAGAAGAAATCTTGCGATCTCGGTCACCAAGCTTGTGAACTAAAAGTCTTAGTAAATTGGACTCCTGTTCAGGTTTCTCCTTGAGCAGCCCATATACGAAATCGAGAGCTCGTGTACGCGAGTACTCAATTTCATCAGAGCACCAGTTCTCGAGCAACTGAATGATGCGGAAATATGTCTCTTTGAGCCAATCCTCGTAAACCCAGGCAATTAGATGAGCGGTTGTGATCTTTCCTGGTAAAGGCTTGCCGGCGGCCCATGTAGTGTTGGTGCTCATCTGGAGGGTACCGACTAGACCAGGCTGAGTGTGGAATGTGCGGAGACGACGATCCGAGGGCAACAACGTGCCTGGGCCCAACAGGTCGACCAAAGCGCCAATAGCACCCAAGGCCTGGCCTCGGCTCTTCTTGGAGGCGAGACCCATAAGAGCATCAAAAGCTCGAATGTTGTGAACGGGAGATTCTTGAACAGCAAGTGTAAGGGCAGAGATTTTATCAGTGAGGGTACCGGAAGACATGATGGTGGACAGGAACTTGTGGGATGAAGATGCAAAGACACTGGTCCTGTACTTGGTAGCATCTTGCTCCATGAGCTCCTTGGCATGGTCCTTTAGGGCTTCGGCAGACCACTTGAAGGAGTTGGGCCCGTCGTTGGATGGTGGGGGTAATTTGGGTAGCTCGGCGGCATGCCAATCGGCTCTGGGCTCAAAGGCCTAAGTTACTGCGTTAGCCGTCAGACACATCTTTAACAAGTCGGGGTGACGTACCAAACCCTTGATTTTGGGAGGGACTGGGTCCTTGTTTTTGGGTGCCTCTTCCTCTTCCTCTTCACTCTCTTCCTCATCTTGATCGCTGGCTTCATCGATTTTGACATTTTCGAATCCAAGCTGCTTGGAGAGGGCAGCAAGCTCCTCTTTCAATCCCTTGTCAACGGTCGCTTTGGAACCTTGGACAAAGGTTTCATCCTCGGAGTCGATGTCCTTAATCAGCTCCAGATCGCTCTCATCGCCACCCAAAGCCTTTATTTCCTCGAGGAGAGCGTCATTGTCAACATTTGACTTGGGCTTGTCAGTTGCAGCTCCTTGGGAACTGCGCTGCCGTTTCTGGTGCTGGTCGCTGGCATCCTTGGTTGGCGGTTGCTTGCGCTTGGAGCTTAAGTTCTGATCAATTTTGGCCGTGAGCTGATCCAAAGCGCTGTCATCGATTCTTCGCCCGTCGCTGGAGTGCCGGGGGCTTTTGCCCTTCTTGGTAGGCTTGGCCATCTTGACGAATTCGCGTAGAGGTGAGAAAATCTCAATTGGAAATTCTCAGTGAGTAGCGCCCCAGAACTTTTTCTTTGGCGTTGTAATTTTCTAGATAAGGCGATAAGCTCCACCCTTATCGCGCCTGTCGCGTTTAGGTGGCGCTAGTGCCTACCGCGGCTGACTTCGGGAGCTCCACCTCTTTGGGACTGGTGATACATTCGCTCAGTAGAAAACCGACACTTACGATCGTTTGATCTTGCGAAACCAACAACGCGCAATACCGGGGCAAGATTTAGACATAGACGTATTCCTGAAACAATACTAAATGTTTTCATCAAGGCTGGTTCGCTTCGGAGGCGCTGCGCGGAGAAGGAACCAGCTCGCTCTCCAGCTCCGAGCCCTCTCCGTTTCTAGCATTGCTCGGTCCAGTCTTCCTCGTTCCACTTTGTCAACAACTTGGGTACCAACTGGTGGAATTACAGCCAATGAAGATGAGTGTAAGAACACATAACTTTTCGATTGCGTATGTAAGAGCTAATTGCGGACTTTTAGTTGGTCACGGAAAGCTCATCCGAGCCGGCTTTTTGCGCCAAGTAGGTATCAATGCTCGGTGCTTTGAGAACATTGTATATCAACAAAAGCCTAGGCACATTCTGGAATTTTTCAATTGCTCCCATTGGGTCTGAAGGTGCAAGACAAGATCGAGAAACTCGTTGATAAGCACATGAGCTCAATTGGTTTGTATCCCGGACTAACTTTTTGGGACTTGAGCTGATACGAGCCCCCAAGGAGCATCTAAGCTTTCTCTTTCCACTATCTCCTCAGAAGAGCTTTGGCGCAAAAGTGGCCGCCTAGACCTTGTTGCATCTGAAGTACGGCTTGATTCTTTGTTGAGTTGACTGCGGCTAACTTTTTAGCTCTTTCGAGTCGCTGACAGGAAGGAAGTCCCGCTTATTCTATCCCCCACTCACGAGGAAGAAATCACCACGCTTGTTGCTGGCACTCTCAAATCATACAAAGACTTGCCAATTAGGTTATATCAGATCAGTTTGACTACCAATTTCCCTGCAAAGATTTTTTTTGTCATACTGACAATGTGCCATAGCACGAAAATACAGAGATGAACGTCGACCTCGACATGGTTTGTTGCGTTCCCGAGAGTTTCTCATGAAGGACCTCTACACATTTGATTTGACTGTAGGCGCTGCAATTGATACTTATAAGGACGTATCGGCAGCGTACCAAGCCTTCTTCTCTGAGCTGAAATTGCCATTTATTGTGGCCGAAGCCAGCTCAGGAGATATGGGTGGTGACCTGAGCCATGAGTATCACCTACCAAGCGCTGTGGGTGAAGATCTGGTCGTGAAGTGCAACAACTGTGAATATTCCGCCAACGATGAAGTGGCGACTGCAAGACTGCCCACTCAACTCAAGGATACAATCACCAAGGCATCAGAAGTTCGTGTATGGCGCGGTATTTCCAAGGACAGAAAGACGCTCGTTAATGCTTGGTTTCCTCAATCCGACGGACATGAGATCAACCTTCATGCCCTCAAGTCTGCCATTCCCGAGATAGACACGGCGATTGACAATCCAATGCCGTTTTGGGAGGAAACTATCAAGAATGGCAAGACCAATGTCATCAATATTATCGACACTCGGGTTGCGCCCTCTTTCGAAACACTAAAACGGGAACTACCTTTACTGCCGTCGAGCTTCAACCATGGGGGAGTGGAGTACTCTTTTGTTGATTGCACAGAATCTGGCGACGGATTGAACCTTGTCCGTATCGCAGATGGTGATGGATGCCCCAAGTGTGAAGAGGGTGCTCTCAAATTTCATCGAGCTCTCGAGGTAGGTCACACGTTTCACTTGGGAACTCGATATTCCGTTCCTCTCGACGCTTGTGTTACACTTCCCCAAACGGCACTTCCAGAAGCTATAAGTGGGGGACTAGCACCGGGAAGCCGAAACCCAGTGCAAATGGGATGCCATGGAATTGGTGTTTCTCGCATATTTGGTGCCGTGGCGGAGATCTTGGCCGATGACAAAGGGCTTAACTGGCCACGAGCCATCGCTCCTTTTGAAGTCGCTGTAATTGCTACTTCCGGGCTGGAGCAGGAATCCCTAAACCTCCACGATACACTCACTGGACGAAATGGATCCGGTCCTGTCTTTGATGCCGTCCTTGACGACCGCAAGCAGTCTTTCGGATGGAAAATGAAGGATGCTGACCTAGTCGGATATCCAGTGGTTGTAATCATGGGAAAATCCTGGAAGGAAAATGGAACATGCGAGGTTCAGTGCAGAAGACTTTCTGTCAAGGAGAATGTTTCCATTGAAGCACTACCCAAGTTTGTGTCGGACTTGTTGGAGAGGTTGTGAAAGAGATGAAGCATCCAGATACATTCACATCTTTGCTGTATTATATTTGGGCTAGTCACTGCACACTGTATTAAAAAAAAATTTGTATCAATTATTATAGACAAAGAAGAAAAAAATACACTGTCACTCCATTTTGACGAGATTGGTTTCTTGAAGTAGGTCGCCGCGAACATGGTGGTAGGAAGCGCCCCCCCCCGTTAGTAGAATTCGGCAACCCCACGTCATAATATTCACGAAGCGAAATGTTGGAGGGGATCGTTAGCGACCGTTAACACTACCAGCAGGCAAACTGACAAACGCAACCATGGCCAGCAAGCAGGAGATGAGTGAGCATGTGCCTTTACCCCTTGCATCGATCGAGTCGTATATTGTTTCTTTTTTTTACTGACAAGTCTCCCCTCCGCAGTCAACCTCGACACGCTCGAACCCCAGCAACTCGCGCAGGTCAAGAAGCAACTTGACGAGGAGCTCGAACACCTGACTTCGTCCTTTTCCCAGCTCCATGGCGCCCAGAACAAGTTCAAGGAGTGCCTGCGATGTGTACAGAGCCGATCTGCCGCAAAAGAAGGTACAGAACTACCGACCTGACCTGAAACGAGGTCGGGACCAGCGACCGCCCACAGAGGACGAATACCTGACATGCGCCATAGGCTCCAACTCGGTTCTGGTCCCGCTGACAAACTCGCTGTATGTCCGGGGAGAGCTTTCCGACACCGAAACTGTCTTGGTAGATATCGGCACCGGTTTTTTGGTAGAAAAGGTTGGATACTCGTATTGCCCTTCGGCTATCCATGTTGAACTGTATACTGACTAGCTCGCAGAAACTGAAGGCTGCCGAGAAGTTTTACGAGAGCAAAGTTGAGGAGCTTTCCAACAACTTAAAAGACCTGGAGGCTATCGTACAAAGAAAGCAGAACAATGCACGAATGATTGAAGAAGGTATGTCCCCCCCCCCTCCCACGACAATTGGCGATGTACGCCGCAACTAATGACTGCACTAGTTCTGAGATCAAAGATCATGGCTGCCCAAGGGCAACAAGCCGCACCACAAGCGGCCTGAAAAAACAACTAAATCACAGGGGCACCGAATTTTCAACGACACTGGGTAGATAGGAACTAGAACACGAGAACCTCCAAATTCGGCCAAAGGATACGGCCCATATTAGTTGGTTAAGGCGGACATATGGGAGTGTGCTTCCTCCAAGAGGGCCTGAACCTCCAAGATGGTTCGGATGAAGTCCCCAAATCTAACCTCGAGACCCGGCTCGTCACCCGGCCAAATGTTCTTGTACCCCTCACCCCAATCCTTTCGACGTTCGCTCCCATGCGCACGGTTGATGCTCCCATCCCAGTGGCCTGCGTAAAGTTCAACCCCCCAGGTGATCTCCGGCTTATCAGCGGTATTGGCTCCTTTCCATGCCTTGGTAACGTTGACCTCAATGATGTATGATGATGCCTTGTATGGCAAAGTGACTGATGTTTTCAACCTAAGTTGGTCAACCTGAGCTTGTAGAGCTCCAAGCTTTTGAGTGTTGAGTCTTGTGGCGCATAAGACATCGTCTGAATCCTCAACAATGATTTGAAGTTTCTGTTGAATGTCACTGAAGCCTGCTGGGGTATCAACATCATCCCATGCATCCACCTGTAAATTCCAGTCATACTGCCTTGAAGCCAGGAGTTAGCCGCCGCATAAAAAATGCATTCCCGCAACCTGGAGCAGTATTAAGAATGTGTTGTTATCGCAACTTACATGTCTGGAGCAGCTACTGTCCAATTTAGGCGCCCCCAAGCCTCTGGTTTGGTCGCATGGACCATGGAGAGTTGAGGATATCTTTGGTTGATAGGCGTCGTGGCCATCGTTTTAACTTCTTGTCCCTGGACGGTCATGGTGACTTCGTAATTTTGAGCCACTCTATGGCTGCCATCACAAATGCCACCACGTTCCGGGTCAATAAGATACTGGATGATCTTCTCTGCCTTTTTGGTATCCGAAAGCCTGCTCAGAGTCAGATTTAGGGGAACAAACCCTGGGCAAAAATTATAATCAGCTGAAAAGCACTAACCTAGTCTCAAGACTGGCACCTCCTCGGTGAGAGTACAGGCCCATCATGTTGACAAGCTCGTCGTAAGGGATTTCATTGCGACCCCGAGTATTCCTCGAACGAATGTTGACTTGGCCAAAGTTGACTCGCATCTTCATGTTTTTGTTTAGGGCCATTAGGGTATCCGCGGAGGGGGCCATGTCAGTACTGAGCCTCGGCAAGTGGTTGTCCATGGCCGACAAATTTTCCACTACTATGACGTTCCTTGCCGTAAAAAAGGGTCGTGAACCAATTTCCACCCTGACCATGCTCTTGGTATCTCCATTAGTAGGTTCTTGGACGAAGAACTGCGTGGGTGGGTGTTCGTTCGAGAGGCGCATATCGTGAATGGCCCAGCTAATAGCGACCAGCGCCTGCTGGAGCCGGGTCATGTGCTTTCCTTTGACACTGAGGACGTGAGGCTTGATATTCATGATGTACACTTTGTAGATTTTGCGAATATCGTCTAGAGCCCCAGGCTCGTCCAAACCAGCGGGCAGCAGATGCTCACCAGGGAGAACAATGCGACACTGATTACAGTTAGAAATAGGCCGTGCATTTTGATCAAAATTTTTTACAAACTCACCTCAATCAAGTCAAGGTTTGGAGGTGGTACCCCCAGAAACTCCTCGTCTTCGGCTCGAAGTGCCTTTTGACGGGATGAGTGCAGCATCGACTTGGCTGTTGCCATCGTATCTGACTTCCCAAATCGTTCTTTTGGCGTGGGCTTGACACTGGGCTTTTGGGTAACTGGACTCGCAGGAGCAGGTGGTGGGATGGGCGGCTTCGACACAGTCTGCCTGGACGAAAAGCCGCCTCGCCCTCGATAAGGGCGGTGATTCCCTCGCTTCGAACCTCGGCGCATGATGAAACGATGGGGAGTTCGGGGGTAGACAAATTCAATGAGAGTCCCTCGCGATGGTTGATGGCGAAGAAAAAGATATCCTGGGAAGTGAGTGGGCGACGGAGTTATGTATTATGCAGGGAAACAAATTGGCAAGCGTTGACAGCTGCCTGCCAGCCGAATCTGGGGCCTCAGATGGTTTGAACAGGAAGGGAGAAGAAAGGAAGGGAAGAAGGAGGAATTTTGCGTCTTGGACCTTTTGTTGTACGACGGCAAACGACATTAGATGAGGATGGCTGTGGCAGCTTGTGTAACGGTAACGCTGGCTGTCCAGCTCTCGCTACATGTTGCAACAGTGAACCTCTGTTTTTTATTCTAGACATCCGCATATTAAAAATGCCGAATTGATTTCGGAACCTCTATGGCACATGCGCATGAAACATCTCTTAATACCACACAAAAAACCGTATTGTATTTTTGTTGTATTATAATCCCATAGTAATTTATGGATTCTAGTAAGACCTCTCTTCCTTATTTAATTCTTTTGTTTTTAGAATATTTATTTCCTTGTATATTATTTTATATTATTTTTAGGCTTCTAAGGTAATTATAAGTATAAGAATAATTATACTATCGGATTTAAAAGTTTAAAGGTTTAATATGCTCCTTGGTGTTGCTACCTTGTTGAGCTGTTCCTCTCCTTGGGGGGACACAAATCACTTTTATACCTTGATATCACACAAAAAACCATCGAGTCGAGTGACCCATCCATTTTATACATTACTACCAACAAAGCTATGGAGCCCCAAGGAAAACCACGAGACAAACATCTACCATGGATAATCATTTATCACGAGGCCAGCCGTGCTTTCGGCGACAACTCAAACACCAACGAACCTCTCACCCGCACACCACCGCGGCAATCGTCGCATACGCCAAGGGACCCGCGCAACTCGTTTGTGTCCATTAGAGACGACAACTATAGATTCTCCGATCCCATTCAACATTCTCTGTAACCATAGGACGCGGAGACTGAGGTTGAGTAGGCCTAAGTTGAGTATGCTGAGGCGTAGGCATAGGCGAAGGCGTGGGTTGCGTAGAACCAGGCTGAGCAGCGATGGCCCACGCACCGGCTCGCGCAAGAGCAGCTCGAGCAGCAGGTACGAGCGCGGGGGAATCATCGACTTAGACTGGAGTGATCACGAACGGGATTCCACTCCAGTGTTTGTGCTATAATTGCGGTTCTTACGCAAGTATTACTGCCTTGACCCGCATAAACGGGAGGGCTGAATGGGTCCTGTTTATAGGTTTTAATATACCAGTGTAACGCGGGTACTTGCCAGCTAAGTGCTGGGGGCGGCAACGACCCAATGAATGCGGTAACTGCATTCTGCTTGATATTTTGTCTCAGTGGTAACTGGTATTTGTAACCTGGAACAAGGCCCAATTCCCTTGTTACAACCAGAGATTAGATTTATATTATGATATTTGTTATTATTTATTTTTTATAAATAAATATAATAATCTTTAAATAATCCCCAATTTTGTATTTTATTTTATTTATTTCTGAGATAATATTTAGTATTTATTTCTTACTATTCCTTTTTATATTTACCTTCTAAGATTTAGTTAATACCTTTGTTGTGAAAAATGTACACAATATCACGCCTTGTCTAGGCAGGGTGAGCCAACATTACTGCAAGCGTTAACCTCCGTAGAGCCCCAACAGTATTGGAAATGACCGAATTCCAAGATAATATTTTTATAAACCACTATGAAGTCCAAACTTAATACAATATATTTGCTAGCCGTTAGAAGAACGGAATTTATTTGTCTATGTTTGCAATACAATAGTTATCACCAAAAGAACTGAAACTGGGCAGAGGTGCCTTCTGCATCCCGCATGGAACCTCACACTTTGGTATATTTTACAGCAAGTGGAATCAACCCGTTTCGCCTTTTGTAGCCGACACAACGATAAAAAAAGCATCAAGACGGTGCCGGGTATGTGTGTTTATGTTTGGTTGAAAAACAAGCAGTGGGCTCAACTAGACATTCCCAGGAGCGCGCCTAGGCCACAACGGCGGCTCGCAGGTATATGAAATCAGTATTTAAACAACTTTGGCTGGTCGCTCTTATTCGCCATAAGGGAATATAGACATATATCCTTCTCAGATTAGTTAGTGGGCTTCCGGTGATGTCTTGGTGTCCTGGTAGCTACTTTGCTTCTGTGTTCCCTTCCTCCTTGACCAGTCCTTAAATCTCTAGGAAGATGGCCGAGGAGTTGTCCCACAAACCTCGACGTCTCAGGTTAAGGTCAATCACGGTGATCGGACTGGTCCTACCTTCAAGGTTTACAATCGTGGATTTTGTCTTCGCAAAAACCACCGCGAAGGTGAGGCAAACACGAAGCGTCACCTTTGAGCATAATGGTGCTCAGATATCCATTGCTGACTACTTCCGCCAAAAGCACAACGTCCTTAGTCCGTTCAACGCGGTGGCTTGCACACACCCTACCATATACTATGGAGCGGAAGTCTGGTCCGGGCGCGGGCGTGGAAGAACTGAAACAAAACAGTTAGCATGGGACTCTCAGGAAGGATAGAAACGACGGAGAAGGCGGTGAGAACGGTGTCGAGAGTAATTTCAACTACACGGGTGCCAACACCTATTATGCAGATGGAAAGTCATCTTAGTCTGCATTGATGGAGGACAGTATACTGCATGTTGAGCATTTGAGACACAAAACACCCCACTATGACATCTTTCTAACAACATGCTATTGGTTCACCCACCACAGCGGCAACTATTGTTTAATGAAGGTGCCGGCTCAGTCAAATATCCACCCCGGCCAGCCTTGTTCCCTAGCCTGGCTATCAAGTTGGAAGCCCTTGAACGCCGGCCAAAAACGCAGGAGGTACTAATCACAATCAATTTTGCAGTTAGGCTCAGCACTGAGCCTATCATAACATGGCATTAGTTCTCCCTCTATTATGGACATACGACATTGCAAACGTTCATTGTAAGGAGGAACATCCTTTGAGCCAGCATACATTATTGAAGAAATCACAGGGGCAATTGAAATTATTAACAGGGTGGATGAGATTAATGACTTCAAATAACTTTTGGGGGTTATACACGACACTGCAACCATAAGCATCACTGATGACAGCCCCCCCCCCCCCCCCCCACCCCCCCCCCCCCCTCCCCCACCCCCCCCCCCCCCCACGACCGACCCAACCAAGAAACAACAGCACACACACACTCACGGAACTACACACGATCACTGCACGACAGTAAGCGCAATACACTCGATTCACAACTGCCCGATTACATAGTCCCCACGCACTCGCCTATCAGCATACGTCTGCGCACACAGACACGACACAGCAGACGTCACCTGCCAC
>JAHVYB010000065.1:0-37431 GCA_020623695.1 Calonectria henricotiae | reverse complement strand
CATTGTGGGTCGGACCACGGCCTATATTTAATACGTCTTTGATTTACCTCTTTTATGTAAATACGACAGTCGGAAATGTCTTTGTAAAAGGGGAAATCCTCTTAGGGGCCAGACAATATTTAGAAAATCCAAGCGGCCATGTTAAGTTTTTACAAGGGTGTGGGTATAAAAGTACTCAAACTACTTTTGGGGGGTGTTCCCGCCCCCGGTACCCCAAGCTTAACATGTAAGCACCCCCCCCCCCCCCCCCCCCCCAAAGCTGTAACGAGCGGCTGGCTGTTAATACAAAATTCAATTGCTATAGAGACTGCCATTTCAATGTCTTCAGTTGAATCGCCCGGAGTATCAATCTCAGGCGAGCCAACAAGTTTGTTCTTTGTTCATACGGTATATCTATTACTCTCCACTCTGAGCATATCCTCTCTGACCTAGGTGGCGGCGTCTTCACCTCTGCACCACCCTGTAAAAGTAGCACGCAGCCACCTGAACTCTTTTGGCGGTGACTGGTGTCTATCCGTAAGTGTCAGATCGCAATGCTGCCAGATGTTACGTGTGTACATTCATGTTGGGCCGAACCTTAGTGCTCGATGCAAGGCCCCGGCATATACAAATCTCGCTTATATGCATTTCACCTGGCAACCAGCGATTACTTGGTCGCGTCTCCCAGGCGCGTAAATCACAAGCAGCCATCAAGAATCAACAATAACCTATGGCGCCTAATCCTGCCGTGGTAAAGGCTGCAGAGCCCCCGAAGAGGCGCAAGCGAGGCCCTGGGGGTACATCGAGGGACGAATCCGACGACGAGCTCAGTGACGTTCAGTGGGAATGGATCTACGATACGACGATGGAGGCCAAGGACGACGAAGAAGAGCCCCAAAGCGATCGCAAACGAAAAAAAGTGGCAGGCAGCAAGATTGTGGGCGCCCGAGTAGGGAAGTTTGAGTGTCGCGTAGGTGATTGCGTGTTGCTCAAGGCTGATGGCTCCAACGATGCCTGGGTCGCCCTCATCTGCGAATTCGCTGAGGAGGATGACGATGGGGAGATGGCGGCCAATTTCATGTGGTTTTCTACAGAGAAAGAAATCCGAAACAAGGAAAAGAAGCGATCCGATTTTCACTGGGTAATCAATTGGCGCAAACCCCTTTTGATAGGATGCATCCACTGACGTCTTTATAGAACGAGCTCTACGTCTCTCCCACATGGGATATTAATCCCTTGGCGTCGATTAATGGCAAAGCAAAAGTTACCTCCCTCGATGCATTTCTTGCAAAATACCCGCAGGACCGAATTCCTCGACAATCTCCCGACTTTGGTAGAACCTTTGTCTGTCGTCGAGGCTGCAATACGCGAACTGCTACGTATACCGACGAGTTCGTCTGGGAGGAGCTCTACCGCGGCGAAGAAGACATATTCTCCCTGATCGAATTCATCCAGAATGGAACAAAGCAGACACGTCGGAAAAGGAAGGCTCGAAGTCCACCCCCAGAAGATGCCGCCTATCACCCTCCTCCCCCCCAAACACCCACCAAGACTGGCCGTGGATCTGTTGCGGCAACGCCTCAATCCCGGCGGAGCCAGGCCGAGCCTGGATCTCGAACTAAAAGGTATGTGGTCCATGGTTTTCCAAAGTCGGCCATCCAAAGTTTGCTAAATCCCACCCAGGAGTGCTAGCAAGAAACTCGAGTTTACTCCATTGGCAACCCGCATGCTTTCGCCCAGCTACGTCGAATCCTCGCCATTCCAAATAGCCCGCTCTCGCTTGCACGTATCATCCGTCCCGACCAGTCTGCCTTGTCGAGAAGGAGAATTCTCCTTGGTTTACTCTCACCTCGAGAACGCCATTAGCGATGGTACCGGCAACTGTATTTACATATCTGGTACCCCTGGAACGGGCAAGACGGCTACGGTGCGAGAGGTTATCGCGCGGCTCGAGGAATCTGTGAATCATGATGAGCTCGACGACTTCATCTTCGTCGAGATTAACGGCATGAAGATTACAGATCCGCACCAATCATACACGCTGCTTTGGGAGGCCCTCAAGGGCCAGCGGGCGAGTCCCACCCAGGCCCTCGAGCTCCTGGAGCGGGAGTTTAGCAATCCCAGCCCACGACGTATACCGTGCGTCGTGCTGATGGATGAACTCGACCAGCTGGTCACCAAGAACCAAGCCGTCATGTACAACTTTTTCAATTGGCCGACGTTGCGACACAGTCGCTTGATTGTCCTCGCTGTGGCTAACACCATGGATCTGCCAGAACGAACGCTGAGCAACAAGATCAGCAGTCGTCTAGGTAACGCCCAGCAATCTTCCATGTGTGGTGAATTTTCTCTAACTATTTTGTTTAGGTCTCACGCGAATCACGTTCCCTGGCTATAATCACGAACAGCTCATGAAAATCATTCAGTCACGTCTGGAAGGTGTCCCTGGCAAGATTGTGGACCCAGATGCTATTCAATTCGCTAGTCGAAAGGTGGCAGCTGTCAGTGGAGATGCACGCAGAGCCCTCGACATCTGTCGTAGGGCCGTCGAGCTCGCAGAAGCTGACGCTGATATTCCTGGTGATCCTACCACCCCGAGCAAGAGAGATCGCTTGGCCGAGGCCAAGGGCTTGCCACGAGGCAATGGGCGAGTTACCATTGCTACTATAAAAAAAGCCATTAACGAGGCCACCACTAATCCCATTCAACAACACCTCCGAAACCTTCCCCTCATGTCCAAACTTCTTGTTGCAGCCCTGGTGCTCCGAACCCGACGGGCAGGCTTGGCCGAGACCACTTTTGGCGAGACCCTCGATGAGATGCATCGTGCTTGTCTTCGAGTTCCCCCTACATTGCCCGGCATGACACAGCTCCTCACAAATGGCCTGAAGGGAACACAATCTGCCGGTCATCGCCAGATGTCTAGGCCTGGCCAAATTCACACAGCAGCCCTTGAGTTGGTTGCGGCTGGCCTTATCAACCTCGAGGCGCAACGTGCAGACAGGTCAAGCAAGTTGCGGCTGACTATTGCAGATGATGAAGTGAAGATGGCTCTCCGTGACGACGGAGATCTTAGAGCCTTGGGTATTGGTGTATGATGTACATGTGTAATAGATAATAGAAGACTCCCACAATGGAGCGTCTCAGGTTAGCAGTGGAAATGGCTGTCCGGATATTATGATTAATAGATTTTAATGTCCCCCCAGAGTGTCTAAAACTTTCGATGCGCTAGAGTGGGCCTCCAATCCAAGGGATGTGTCTCTTCTGTTGCGGTTTCATCCTGCTTCCAGATTTTGACTAAAGATATGTTAGAACAGTAGGTAGAGTGGGATAAGTGATCAATCCGCAACTTACTTGTCTTATCAGCCTCACCACAGATGAGACGTAGACCAGATCGATCAAATGTCGAGCTCATAATTCCAGCCTCAGCATCAAGAGAACCGGGCTGAGCGGTGGTGTCAAGAGATTGGAATCTGTGTCCGGTCTTCCAGTCCCAGAAGCTCATAGAGCCATTGTCGCCTATAATCATTATCGGTTAGCATTGGGTTGCAACCACGACGTAAAAATTATAAGACACATACCTCCAGTGAAGAAGATATTCTGCTCGTTAACGCTCATGGTGTTAATAATGGCATTGTGGCCTTCAAAGTTTTGCATAAATGCACCCTCGGGGCACTTCCACTGCTTGATGCTTCCTGTGCTGCCAGTGGCAAAAGTGAACTCGGTTGGGTGGGTGGCCAGGGCGCGAACACCCTTCTTATGGTGGGTGAGGGTGCCCATTGTCTTGCCCGCGGCCAGATCCCACAGCCGCACTGTAGAGTCGAGCGAGCCGGTGATGACCTGAGGGTCGGCCTCCTGGCAGACCAGGTCGGAGACGGTCTGCGTGTGTCCCGACAGAACGTGGATGTTGCTTCGCGTGCGCATGTCCCAAACTCGGGCGGCACCATCTCGACCACCGGTGACGAGAACATCAAGTGTTGGGTGCAGTGCAAGGGTGTACACGCCGCTCAGATGGCCGTGGTAATGGCGGATGACCTTGTTCGTCTCAAGATCCCAGCACTTGACCATCTTATCTTCACCACAGGAGAATAGGTACGGGTGGCGGGGAGACACGGCAAGACCACGTACGGTACTGATATGCCCGGTGAGTGTCAACCTTAGCGAGCCCGTCGCAAGGTCCCAGATCTTGATGGTGCGGTCTCCAGCACCGCTGGCAAACCACTTGTTGCCCGGCTCCACGGCCAAGCTGCGCACCCAACCCAAATGACCCGAGATCACTCTCATCAACTTCCACGGCGCGTGCCACTCAGGCTTGGGATGGCTGAAAGCCGGAGCCCCCCTCATCGTCAATGACATGTTCTGCTGCTCACCGCTGCCCGCGGCGTTGGCGGTCGAAGACAGCGATGCCTTGGAGCCAGGCCCAGCCTCGAGGAGCTTCTGAGCCGGGCGACCGGGCCCAGCAGCCTTGACCAGCTTCTTTCCGGGCTGCTTAGTCGGCAGCTTGGCGGCGATTGAGGGCGGGAGGGTCTCGACGTCGGCGTACTCGTTGCGGAAGCGGCGCTTCAGGAGAGGATCTTCGGACGCGTCGTTGAGCTTCTGGCGCTTCGCCTCTGGTGTGTGGGCAAAGAGGCTTCGGGAGGCCGTGGCGTTGCGCGCGGCCAGGGCGCTGAGCTGGAGGGCATCCTGGGGGACCTCTGGAGTCTCCATGGCTGGGCGGCGGAGAGGTTCTGTGTTGAAGATATGGTCGTCGTCGTAGACTGGAAAAATCGATGGGTGCCTCAAAAGTTGCGATCAAGCAACTGTAGGCTGTGCAGCCGCGTGTGGCGTTGGCACGGGAGCGCCACAGTGCTTACAAGGGTATGTGGGTGAGTGGGTGAGGCGCTCTGCATGCTCGCATACCTACCTACGTAAGAAGCCTCCTTGCCTGTCAGTCACCCATTAAGCCGTAAGGATTCGCCTCGATTCAAGTATTCGTTTCTGATCCGAAATTCCCAATTTCTCTTCCCGGAAACTACGCACCTCATCCGAAAACCCAAGGCAAGATGGATACAGACAATGATAAATTTCCTCTCCACACTGCAGCCCGTGAAGGGCGGGGTGAGTATCTATCCCACCTTGGCCATTCGGTTCTAACGGTTGCCTCTAGTATCAGTTGTAGAGGGCCTCCTAAAGGTTTGACATCGCAAGCCCAGCCTCTTACACACGTTTTTAGGCACTAATACACCATCTCCCACCAAAAAAAAGACGGATCCAAAACTCTCACAGTGCAAGGATGATGACGGCCGATACCCCATTCACTGGGCGGCGTCTTCCAACAACTTCGATATTGTTCTTCTGCTCGCCAACCAACGCAGCTTTGATCCAGATGTCCAGGTATCAGAATAAACATGTCTTAATTTAAAAATCCAATTCTAATAATTATACGTCTTTCTAGGATGATAGCGGATGGTCACCTCTCATGATATCAGCCAGTGTGCCGGAGTGCGAGCCTGTTTTGAACCTGCTAATCCAAAAAGACGCCGATGTGAACCAAAAGAGTATGCAAAACGCCCGCCCCTGAGTCCCCTTTTGCGATGAATTAAACATACTAAATTGATTTTGTTAGACAATGCTGGCCAGGTAACGTCATCTCCACCCGATTTTATGAAATTCAACTGAGTTCATCCCATCAGACTGCGCTCCATTTCGTTGCCTCCAAGAAGAATCTGAATGTCGCCCGCATTCTCGTCGACAACAAGGCCTCAACCCGTGTTCGTGACCGCCGCGGCCAGTACCCCATTCATCGTTCCGCTGCTGTTGGCTCAGTGCCCATTGTCTCCCTTCTTCTCAAGAATATGAGTCCCCTCAACCCCGCCGACAACGAGGGTTTTACTCCTCTCCACCACGCTCTCGCCGAGGGTCACGGTAGACGATGACCCCCTCCCGCACAAAACCACCGTTTCGGTCTGGCTAACTACCTGTTGCAGGAGACACAGCCGTTGTCCTCCTTAAAGAAGGTGCCGACTTCACGCTTAAGACAGCTGACAACGAGTTGGCCATCGATCTTGCCCCCGATAAAGAAGTATGTGTAATGCAAAGACATGGGAACCTACCCCTCTTTGTTATCTAACCCCCCTTTAATGTGTCCCACCCAAAAATAAACTCCATCTAACCCTAGACCAAAGGTACGCCAATATGTGATACAGGGCGCCGAGCGGGAGGGAATCGACATGCTGGGGTAGCTAGGTATACAAGTGTAGAAAGCCGAAATTAAGAAAGGCCAATTAAAAAAGAGAGAAACCATCCATCTTTTCAACATTACAGGCTCGCTTATTTAACGGTCCGCTCAACCAAATCACGGTACATGGCCTTGACATCCTGAACATCCGCCTTGAGCTCCTCAACAAGCTCACTCTTTTCGCCCAACAGCTCCAGTGTGGTCTGGTATCTAGAGTTGATGTTTTCCATCTCTGTCTCTAATTCTGCGACCTTTGCCGTTGCCGACTTGGCCTCTTCTAGGTCTTTCATAAGCCCGACCATATCGGACCTCGCCTCATCACGCTGACTGCACACTCGTGACATCTCCTCCTTTGCAGCCACCTTCTCGGCTTCCAGTCGACGAATAGCAGCACTCATTCTCTCAACCAACTGTACGGATGGACCCGCACCGGTTGTTGACACGGAAATCATGTCATGTGCTATATTACGAGGAGCGGATGAATCAAGGTCATCGTCCCGATCAGGTGGGGGGGATGTGGCTCGAGGAGACTCGCTTAGCGGTTCGAATGGTGACAGCGGTGGGGGCGGCATTGCCGATCCCAGAGTAGATAGTGTATTAGTTCGGAGAGGAGGTTGGTTGGACAGCCGTCGAGCAAAGAGCATGCCTTCAGGCACGCTATCGGGGTTGCTGCCGGGAGTAGGAGCGCGTCGGGGTGGGCGGCCTGGCACTGGAAGGCCAACCAAATCAGAGCTATAGTTTCGGGGGACAGAGAGCATGGGCGATTCCGGACGGCTGTGGCTCTTGGACATTGAGTCATCTCCCCATTGTCGGCGCTCTGATTCTGCCGCGAAACTACCTGAGCGCTGTTGCTTCTCGAGCCCTGCCCGGGCCTGTTCAAGTGCTGTTTCTGTCGTTTTGGATTGTGTGCGGAGCGTGGCAAGCTGCTCACGGCATGTCTCTAGCTCCTGCTGGGCGGTTGCAAGTGCAGGGGTAACATCTTGCAACTCATCTTCCAGATGCCGACAACGACTTGCCTATAAAGGAATTAGCTTTAAAACATTCACTGGAAATAAAATCACGAAAATTTGAGCATCATACCGAATCTCGAGCTTTCTTTCGCATCTCTGATTCTCGTCGTTGGGCTTCATCCTTCTCCTTTTCGAGACTCGACACCTTCGTCAACAATGAAGCTTCAATCCCTTGCCAGTTATTACTGGCTGAGGCATATTGTGACTGCAGTGTCTCAATCTGTCGAATCAACTTAATCTGTGACTCCCCACCGGTGCCGGACGAAGCCTCTTCAGCCGCCACTCGCATCGCTTCCAGCTTGCTGTCTGATGCACGTAGCTCCAGCTTGAGTTCTTCTTCCATGTTGTGGTTGCGTTCAGCTGCGCGATCCAACTTCTCCTGCCACTCCAGGCTATCCAAACGCGTCTTATCAGATTGTGCTTCGATTTCCTTTCGTAAGCTCACAATGGTGTCTTCAAGTTCTTTTTGCTTCCGTTGTTCTGTTCCGACCGCTTTCTTAAGGGCCTCAAGGCTCGAGAGCTCTGTTTGTTCCAACTTGGCCTTAGTCTCTCTTTCTAGGCGCCTGTAGGCCTCATCCTTGGCCGAATTTTCCCTTTTCAGAGCATCAATCTCTTTTTGAAGGGCAGTGCTAACTTTCCGGACTTCCTCGTTCTGCTTCTCTTGCTCCTCATTGCTGTTTAAGTTATCGCGCATTGACTCGACTTCAGCAGCAGCCTTCTCTTTTGCCTTTTTTAGGTCATCGATCTGCTTTTCGCTCTCCGCAGCCTGGGCGCGTAACTTTCGGATCGTAGTTCGATATTTGCCTTCAGACGTTGACAGCTTTTGGCCCTCCTCCATCAAAAGGGCTATTTTTTCATCCTTCTCGGCAAGCTTCCGGTCCATACTACCAGACGGCGCTGCTGCTTTGCTTTTTTTCGAAGCTTCGATAGAACTTTTAGAGAGATACTGCAGTTTGGCCTGGAGGGCATCTATCCTTTCAACGTACTCCTGGACCTCCTCTTGGTGCCGAGCTTTAGTAGCCTCGAGCCCTTCATTAGTTTGTGATGTCTCAATAGCAGATTGATCGGCATCTGGCCTTGATATCTCGGTAGGCTTCTCGGGCTCTTGTTTCTTGTTTATATCCTTGTCTGTATCCTTTGTTGGAGCCTCCAACGGCTTCGCTTCCTCCACAACTTTGCTCCTGTCCTGGCTTTCAAGCTTGGTTTCTGTTCTGGTACCGGCTGTAGCTTCTGTTGCCGTTTCAATCTTGGGCGTTGCGTCGCTAACATCGTTGTCCACAGTAGCCGCAGGGGTGGGCTTGGAGAAATCGGGCATTCCTTCCTTGGCAGGTTCCTTTTTGACAATGATTTGGCCATCACCTGGGCTTGTCGCGGCGCCCTGGGCTGGCGTGGAAGGCGTTGTTGCTAGCGAGGGAGCGGGCGCGACAGCTTCATCGGCTGGGGCTGGAGTTGTAGGTTTGGACTCGGATGTCTCAGAGGCATCTTTGGCTGAGGAAGCATCGATGCTGGGACGGGCATCCTTGTCAATCGAGTCGCGGACTGAGGAAGCGGGACTAGGTTGGTCAATAGAACTGCGCGGGGAGCCTCCGGTAGGGGTGTTCTTCGCGGCCATGGCCTTGGCCAGCCGGGCTTGAAGTCGGTCATTGACTCGGGAGGGTTTGGGTGCTACAGAAACAAGAAGTTAGCAAGAGGGCACAGAAAGAGTACAATCGGGGGTAGAGAGCGTGCCTGGCTTTGTGGCGGGCTGGGGAGCGGGTTTGTTGCTTGCGGCGGGCATGATGCCCTGTTTGCGCTGACGCTCGGCCTCCTCGCCCTCGGTGAGCATGTTGTCGAGCCGAGACTCGAGGCCGCCGACGGCCTGGGAAAGGAAAGAACCCCAGCCCGAGCCCGAGCCCGAGCCCGAGGGCTTGCCCGGGGCAGCCATGACGAATGGTGCTGGACTAGGCAGATGTGAAGATATGGTCGGAAGGAATAAAGGAAAGCGTTGGGCTTCGGTTGCGATGTCGGGGCACGCTCGTCAGCCGCGAGTTGTGTCGTCGAGGTAAGAGAGGCGATTCGATGACGAAGTCGTGGCTGTCATGAGAGCTGCGCAAGTTTTGGGTTTTGCCTGGGGCTGGAAGCTGGAAGCTGGGGACTGCATGAGGTGTCGTCGGCCTTACGACTAGGGTGTGTGGTGCGGGCGGGAGAGGTTGACGTGGTGGGAGTGGGAGCGACAGTGGCAGTGGCAGTGGCAGAAGCAGTGGCAGAAGCAGTGGCCATGTGAGGAAGGGAAAATTGACGATGTAAGTCACTGACCTATCTGTCTTGGCTTTCCCACGTTTGGCGCCCAAGCCAAGCTACCTCCCCAACTCGGCTAGGCGTTGATTATAGTTGGACTGAAAAAGATGATGCCACAGCGCGTTCCCGTTATCCCCTAGGTGGAAGAGGACATGTAACCCAGCCTGTCTACATGCACGTAATCATTCGGGTGCTGCAAAGGCAACGGCGTTTCCGCCCCCACCCACGTCCGTCAGAGGGGATGTACTGCCACAATTATACGAAAACCCAAGTTACTTGGTCTTCTGACGCACCAATAAAGCGGACCGAATCTCTTACAGGATTCTTTTCTTCTTCTTCTGGTATATTATTTCTTCTCTATTCCTTTGAAAAAAAAAATTCTCCTTGAAGTATGGCTATTGCCCCAACTGTGTTATCGTCCCGTCGCCCGTTGCCAGGGTCTAGAGGGATAGATGGTAAGTTAGGAGCAAAAGCGAAAGTCAAAATCGTGTATAAGAACAATATCCAAGTAGGAATTTAGTGCAGTTTGCTTCTATTATTTAGCAATCTATGTACTAGTTACTATTTGGGTAAACTACGAATTCAGTAACAACGATTCATCGTTAATGCACTTCACATTCACGTTTTCATCATAGCCGAGAGTAGCATTTTCAATAGAGAAAAAAAAGAAATTTAAACCGCGAATTATATTTTTGTTGTTTGTTATGATGCAACAGAAGCCCTCCTTGCCGTACGAAGAAGCTTGCATGGACGCCATACACGTACAATATATGAGCCGATCCCTAGGCATCCCTCCCAATCCCGTGAACGTGCCATCGCCATCATCCGCATCTGCTTCCTCCAGTGTTATAGAGGATGGGTTGGCGCGGAACCATCCATCTCATGCTGAAATAAAATAAAAAGAACGCTGCGTTTTCCACCGTGTTTGAATTCCAATTCTCCTAAATCAAACATGGGTTTCCTTCTCTATCTCCCATCCCATCTCCATAATTGACGAGTACAAATGCAAGTCATCATATTGGTTCGGTCGTTGCAGTTGTCATATAAGTGGCGAAAGAAGTCAAGCAATAAATCAGAAAAAGATAACAAACACGCTCGCTCAGTCGTATATCCTATGTCTCCATCCCCGGCCCTAATTCCACATCACAAACACAAGCCTTTTCTTTATCCAGTGATCTTCTTCCACCAGCTAGTTCGAGGTGCCGGTTCCACATACGCCGAGTTGCGACGGCTATGGTGGCGCTCGTCGCTACCTTCAGATCGTTTCTCGCGTTCACGTTCACGTTCACGATCCCGGTCTCGCCGCACACGCCGTCTTTGCTGATCATCTGTGTCGTCCGGAGTTCCGTCGCCATATCTGGCCCGATGTCGGGCCCGCCTCGCCTCGCGGGCAGCTTGCTCATCGTCAAACTCCTCCTCGGCAGGAGCCTTCTCTGCGGGTGGCGGTGGAGCGTCAGAAACCTCCTTGACCCAGGAGGATGTCCCAGAGTGAGGCCATGCCGGTCCCTGTCTTTCTTCACGGCGACGAGCCCTACGGGCCTGATGGCCGTATTCGTCAGCCGACTCGCCGCCAGCAGGACGACTCTTACGAGGATAGCCATCCTCAACTTCATCAACTTCTAAATCTCGAGCCTTTCGGGCCTCACGCCGGCGTCGGCGCTCAGCGTCGTCATCGACTCCATCGACTTGACGAGATCGTCGGCGTTCACGTCTGGCAGCCCTACGAGCTTCCTCATCCTCCACAGCGGCAGCCGCTGCTGCTGCATCCTCCTTCTCCTTACGAAGTCGGCGGCGTTCTGCTCGTCGGGCTTCCTTCTCTTCTTCCACTCGACGCTCCTCATCCTCACGCTGACGAGCACGACGTTCAGCACGACGCGCCTCCTTATCGTCTCGTCGTCGAGGCTCTTCATCATCTTCCCTGCGGGCCTCGGCTTCACGACGTCGACGCCGCTCACGCCGTTCCTCACGTCTTACATCGTCATCACCACGATCACCACGATCACCACGTCCGCCTCGCTCTCGGTCGCCACGTTCACGATCGCCACGTTCACGATCGCCACGTTCACGATCGCCACGCTCTCGGCGCTCTCGGCCATTGCGCTCCCGGCCACCACGATCACGGCCACTTCGCTCACGATCACCGCGCTCACGATCGCCACGTTCACCGGCTTCTCGCTCAGCCCTTCGAGCTTTATGGGCCCCGCGACGAGCCTCACGATCTGGGTCAATGACCTCAACATCGTCATCCATGCGTACTGCACGCACACCTTCGTCATCGGTCGTAGCATATGTGTTACGGCGGCGCGGCGGCGGCGGCATTGGCATAGGTGGTTCAGGGCGTTCTGATCGAGGTGTCATCAAGCCCACAAACAACCCAGCAAAACCGGCCTTCTTGACATTCGATAAACCACGCTTGACAGGGGCATCGGCCGGGACACCAGAGTCGACCATGACGATGTCATCTTCGGGAGGCGATCGTCTTGTCCGTCGACGACGAGCCTTGTCAAGATTTTCTTCGGCATCGAGAGCTCCCGACATCTCCACGTCTTCATCTTCCCGTGAGCGCGCGTTACGGGTAGACCTTCTGCGTGCAGATCTTTCTTTGTCCATTCCCAGTATCTTGCTCGCCTTGTCAGGAACATCATCTGGAGGAGGTGACACAAAGCCACGGGCAGAGGTGGATTGGCGAGGTTTGTCACTTATGTTTACCTTCTTCTCACGGGTAGAGGTTGTACGAGCAATAGGAGGTGTGCTGAACAGAGGAGGAACTCGAGACCGGGATGGTGGTGTCTTATCTGAAGCGGATTCTTTCGAGGACACCTTCTCTTCCCTCTCTGGCCGCTTACTTGACTTGGACTTGGACTTCGATTTCGACGTGGGCGATCGCCTCTTTTCCCTCTCCCTTTCCCTTTCTCGTTCTCGTTCTCGTTCCCGTTCTTCACGACTGCCCCTGGCCCGATCTCTCTTGGATGATCTCGGCTCCGGGGGGGGGGTCATTGGGGGGTCCATCGGAGGGTCTGGAGCAGGGGGCGGTACATCGGGTACTCGTCGAGATTTGCTCTTCCGGCTCTTCTTAGGCTTCCTGGCCACTTCGACAACCTGCATGTCTTCATCTGGGTCTTCATCGGCAGGTTCCTCGACAGGAGGCTCTTCGTCGGGGACTTCTCTTTCCGCAACATCCTCAGCGGGAGGTTCTTCCTCTGCCACAGCCTCCTCTTCGTCTTCGTCTTCTTCTTCTTCCTCTTCCTCGACTGCCTCAATATCTGGCTCAGGCTCTTTTGCCGCAGCATCATCTCCAGCTTCGGGCTCTGCTTCCTCCTCCTCCTCTTCCTCCTCTTCATCTCCAGCAACCTCAGCCTCAGCCTCAGCTTCTCCTCCTTCTTCTTCTTCTTCTTCTTCTTCATCCTCCTCATCTGCTGTCTCGAACGACTCGTCCTCTTCTGGTTCTTCGGGAGCCCCTTCAGCTGCAGCTGCGGCCTCCCTAACAGCAGCCTCTTCGGCTCTCTGGGCAGCATTTTCAGTCAAGATATTAAAGCGCTCAGTGTCTTTCCTACCAAGCTTGCCCTTTCTGGCTTTCTTGGCTGTCAGCGCCGCAAGCTCAGCATCCTCAGCTTCAGCAATAGCAGCAGCTTCTGCCTCAGCGGCTTCCTTTGCAGCTGCTTCCTCTGCTGCAGCTGCTTCCTCTGCCGCAGCTGCCTCAGCAGCCTCGGCTGCCGCCGCTTCCTCTGCCTCTAAAGCGGCTAGCTCCTCGGCTTCCCTGGCGGCAGCTTCTTCTGATTCCCGAGCAGCAGCTTCCTCGGCCTCCTGCGCGGCGGCTGCTTCGGCGCGTTGAGCAGCGTTCTCGATCAAAATCAAATAGCGCTCAGTATCTTTTCGACCAAGTCTGCCCTTTCTAGCTTTCTTTGCCTCCAATGTTGCGATTTCAGCCTCCTCTTCCTCGACAAGAGCAGCAGATTCGGCTTCAGCCGCCTCCTTAGCTGCTGCTTCCTCTGCTGCTGCTGCTTCCGCCGCTGCGGCTTCTGCGGTCTTGTCCTCTTCTGCCGCTGCCTCTTCGTCTTCCGCTGCATCATCCTCTGCTGCCTCGTCTGCTTCCTCTACTTCTTCCGCTTCCTCTGCCTCTTCAGCCTCCTCTGCCTCTTCAGCTTCCTCTTCAGCAGCGGCGGCAACTTCAGCGGCCTCTGCTGCAGCAGCAGCTTCTTTGACAGCAGCTTCTTCGGCAGCTTGCTTAGCAGCACGTTTGTCAGCTTTCTTGACAAGGGCAGTATACCTGTCAGTGTCTTTCTTGCCAAGTTTTCCTTTCTTTGCCTTCTTTGCCTTCAATGCTGCTAGCTCAGCTTCCTCTGCATCGATCTCAGCTGCGGCTTCGGCGGCGGCAGCGGCGGCGGCAGCTTCTGCAGCAGCAGCAGCATCCTCAGCATCCCTGGCAGCTTGTTCAGCGGCAGCCTCTGCGGCAGTTGCTGCGGCAGCTTCCTCGGCCTCTTTGGCAGCTTTTTCTTCGGCCCGTTGTGCAGCATTCTCAGTGAGAAGTTCAAATCGTTCGGTATCTTTGCGACCCAATTTACCTCGCTTCACTTTCTTAACTGACAGGGCGGCTAACTCTGCTTCCTCCTCTGCGATCAGGGCAGTTACAGGATCGATCTCAACCTCTTCGGGCTCTTCTTCGGGCTCGTCGGCGGGTGGCTCCTCGGTAGCTGCTTCGTCTGCAGCTGCCTCTTCCTCCGGTGCCTCGCCAACAGGAGGTTCTTCTTCTTCTGGGAACGCCTCTTGGGGCACCGGAGATTCCTCCGGTGCTTCCTCCGGTGCTTCCTCCAGTGCTTCCTCCAGTGCTTCCTCCAGTGCTTCCTCCGGTGCTTCTTCTTCAGCTTCCGCAGCCGCGGCCGCTTCAGCCTCTCGAGTAAGCCTGGTCTGAATCCGATCGGCGATACTCTGAGTTAAGAGGTCAAATCTCTCCGTATCTTTGCGACCGAGCTTCCCCTTCTTGGCTTTCTTCGCCTTTAGGGAGACAAGCTCGTCCTCTTCAACTGCCAAAGCGGCGGCTTCTTCAGCATCTGCGGCCTCTTTTGCCGCCGCTTCCTCTGCTGCCGCTGCCTCTGCCGCTGCCTCTGCCGCCGCTGCCTCGGCGGCGGCGGCGGCGGCGGCTTCTTCAGCAGCCTCAGCCTCAGCAGCAGCAGCTTCTTCTGCGGCCGCCTTCTCAGCCCTTTGTGCAGCATTTTCAGTGAGAATATTGAAACGATCTGTGTCTTTTCTCCCTAGCTTGCCTTTCTTAGCCTTCTTAGCATTTAGAGCAGCTAACTCTTCCTCCTCGGCGGCAATAGTAGCAGCTTCTTCGGCTTCCGCAGCCTTCTGAGCTGCTTCTTCTTCTGCGGCGGCGGCCTCAGCCGCTTCTGCCTCAGCTGCTGCCGCTGTCTCCTGACCTGCCGCCTCCTTAGCCTCCATGGCTGCTTGCGCCTCGGCGGCTTTCTCGGTTCTTTGAACAGCATTCTCGGTTAAAATATTATAACGCTCTGTATCCTTTTTACCGAGTTTGCCTTTTCGTGTCTTTTTGGCCTCTAGTGCAGCCAGCTCTTCTTCCTCTTCCGCAATAACAGCAGCTTCAGCTTCAGCAGCCTCCCAAGCTGCAGCCTCATCGGCTTCTTGGGTAGCAATTTCGTCGGCATCAACATCGTCAGGCACAGCATCCTCTTCTACAGGATCAGCCTCTTCTGCTGCTGCATCTTCTTCCATAGCGGCGGCTTCTTCGGCTTCCTTAGCAACTTGTTCTGCCGCAGCCTTCTCGGCTCGTTGGTTGGCATTTTCGGTAAGCACAGTATAACGCTCTGTGTCTTTCTTGCCCAACTTACCCTTCCGTACCTTCTTCGCTTCAAGAGCAGCCAGCTCTGCTTGTTCCTCGGCAATTTCTTCTGCTTCAGCTGCTGCCTCTTCTGCGGTGGCTTCAGCAGCAGGATCAGGATCGTCTTCAGGAGCAAGACCGCCCGAAATGGAGTCAGATGCATCCTCAAAAACATCGCCGTCTTCATCATCTTCCGCCGGAGGGGCTTCGGGGGCTTCGGGGGCTTCAGGGGCCTCTGGGACTTCGGCATCTTCAACCGCTGCCGTAGCTTCTGCTTCTGCCTCAGCCGCCTTCTGTGCTCTCTCGGCAGCGGCCTCAATTAAAACATTGTAGCGTTCTGTATCCTTTCTACCAAGTTTGCCTTTTCTTTCCTTCTTGGCTTCAAGGGCGACCAACTCGGCTTCTTCTTCAGCAATCGCTACAGCCTCAGCCTCCTTTGCAGCAGCTTCCTCGGCCGCCGCCGCTTCTGCCACCGCTGCTTCTATTGCGGCCTGTTCCTCCGCCAGCTGTTCTCCACGCTTAACAGCATTCTCAATCAGCTCAAAATAGCGGTCAGTATCCTTCTTATTGAGTTTTCCTTTCTTCTCCTTCTTGGCCTCAAGTTCAGCGAGTTCGGCCTCCTCATCGGCAATTGCAGTTGTCTCTGCCTCCTTAGCGGCTGCTTCTTCGGCAGCGGCTACTTCTGCTGCTGCAGCTTCCTCTGCTTCTTTGGCAGCTTCCTCTGCTTCTTTGGCAGCTTGAGCTTCTTTGGCAGCCTCGGCACGCTTTACGGCATTTTCAGTAAGGATCATATACCGGTCCGTATCCTTTTTACCAAGCTTTCCCTTCTTAGCCTTCTTGGCATCAAGGGCGGCTAGTTCTGCCTCTTCCTCAGCAATGAAAGCAGCTTCAGCCTCTTTAGCAACAGTCTCTTCAGCCTCGGCGGCTTCCCTTGCAGCATCTTCTTCCGCTGCGGCAACCTCAACATCAAGCTCATCTTGTGCTGGGCCAATCTCTGGGACAGGCGCTTCCTCTCCTGCTGGGTCGACATCTGCAACAGCAGCTTCTTCTGCTGCTACAGGGGCCTCTGTTGCGGCAGCTTCTTCGGCTTCCTTAGCTGCTTGCTCTTCAGCTTCTTGGGCAGCCTTTTCAACACGTTGTTTCATATTCCCGGTGAGAACGGTATATCGGTCCATATCCTTTTTACCGAGTTTGCCCTTCTTTGCCTTCTTCGTTTCCAGAGCAACCAGCTCCGCCTCCTCTTCCGCAATGGCAGCATCCTCGGCCTCCTTTGCGGCGGCTTCTTCCGCCTCTGCTGCTGCTGCTGCTGCTGCCGCCGCCGCCGCCTCTGCAGCGGCTGCAGCTTCTTCGGTCTCCTTTGCAGCCTTCTCGGCTCGTTGATTGGCATTGTCGGTGAGGATATTGTATCGATCCGTATCTTTTTTACCAAGTTTGCCTTTTCTGGTTTTCTTAGCCTCGAGGGCTGCCAATTCCGCCTCCTCTTCTGCAATTGCAGCAGCCTCTGCATCACTGGCTGCAGCAGCTTCTGCATCTTCTGCATCTGGTGGTGGATCTTCCGCAGGTGGATCCTCTGCTGGTAGGTCATCTGCTGGTGGCTCTTCGGCAGGTTCCTCAGGTGGTGGTTCTTCAACTGCGGGCTCTTCTGGCACAGCTTCAGCGTCCTTAGCAGCCTGGGCATCTGCCCGTTGAGCAGCCTTCTCGGTGAGAATATTGAATCGGTCAGTGTCTTTCTTCGTAAGCTTCCCCTTCTTAGCCTTCTTAGCTGTCAAGGCTGCCAATTCCTCTTCTTCCTTGGAAATTTCAGCCGCCTCAGCATCTGCAAGATCTCGTGCAGCAGCTTCTTCTGCTCCCCTTGCAACAGCTTCTTCAGCTTCCTTTGCAGCAGCTTCTTCGGCTTCCTTCGCAGCAGCCTCTTCGGCCTCCTTAGCAGCCTGTTCCTCAGCTTCCTTGGCAGCCTTCTCCTTGGCTCGTTTTACTGATTGACCAATAAGATACGTAAAGCGCTCTGTATCCTTTTTTGTAAGTTTCCCTTTCTTGGCCTTCTTATCTTTCAAGGCATTCAACTCCTCTTCTTCTTTGGCAATTTCAGCAACTTCTGCATCGGCAGCCTGGGCGGCAGCTTCTAATTCTGCTGCTTCTTGAGCTGCCGCTGCTGCCGCTGCTTCTGCTTCTGCTTCTGCCGCTGCCGCTGCCGCTGCCTCCGCTTCTGCTGCTGCCGCTGCCTCTGCTGCCGCAGCTTCTTCAGCATCCTTGACAGCTTGGGTATCAGCATGTTGAACGACATGTTCCTCCGCCCGCTTATTGGCCCGTTCACTAAGGAAGTTGAAGCGCTCGGTATCCTTTTTAAGAAGCTTTCCGCCTCGCTTCTCTTTCTTGGTGATTAACGCGGCAAGCTCCTGATCTTCTTTTGCAACTTCTGCTGCTTCGGCGGCGGCGGCGGCGGCGGCTGCTTCGGCTGCTGCTTCGGCTGCTGCGGCTTCGGCGGCTGCTGCCTCCTCGGCTGCCGCTGCCGCAGCAGCTTCTGCATCCTTCGCAACTTGTTCTTCGGCCTCTTGAGCAGCTCTAGCTTCTGCTCGCTTTGCAGCATTGCCTTCGAGCAGTGCAAGCCGCTCTGAGTCCTTCCTTAAAAGTTTCCCACCTCGCTTAGCTTTCTTAGCAAGCAAAGCTTCAATCTCTTCAGCTTCAGCTGCGGCCTCCTTGTCCTCGGCTTCTCGAGCTGCAGCTGCCTCTGCTGCTGCCACCTCGGCGGCGGCGGCTTCGGCGGCGGCTTCGGCGGCGGCTTCAGCGGCGGCAGCTGCAGCGGCTTCCTCAGCTTCCTTTACAGCCTGCTCTTCAGCTTCGCGTGTGACCTTGGCTTCGGCTCGTTTTGCAGCATTTTCTTCAAGAAGAGCAAGTCGTTCTGTGTCCTTCCTTAGGAGCTTCCCGCCGCGTTTGGCCCTCTTTGCAATCAGTTGTGAAATCTCCTCGGCGTCTTTGGCGGCCTCGGCTTCTTCAGCCTCGCGGGCTGCTTTCTCTTCCGCTTTTTTGGCGGCCAATTCTTCGGGCGATTGCCCTGGTGCTAATTCATTTAGTCCATCGAGATTCACATCAGGGAGCGTTGCCGCTGGAGGAGGTAGGTCAGTCAAGGCGTCCAGTTGATTTTTAGACTTCTTCGTTTTGGATGATGAAGTCCAACCCCAGTTATCATTGTTATCTGTGTTGACCTTGACATCCATGTGCTCCTCCACATCGTCAGGTTTAATCTTACCGTTTTTGTTCTCGAGAAAATCAAGTATATCGTCCTTCTTCTTACCAACAGAGTTCCAGAAAGCGTCACTGGGCTCTTCAACGGGGGGGGGCTCTGACTTTCCCCACAGACCACCCAGCGCCTTCTTTGTCTTACTTCCAAAGCCCCATGAGCTGAGGAAACCTTCGTTCGCCGCGGGTTCTACGGGATCCGGGGCAGGCGGTGGGGGTGGAGCAGGAGCAGGCGGGGGGATTTCTTCTGCAAGATTAATAAGATCACCTTTCTTTTTCTTAGCCCAAAGATCTAAGTCCTCGTCAGTACTCTGAGTTGGTTCATCGTCACCAAATTCCGGGAAAAGAGAGTTCTTCTTCCTGGTCTTTTTAGCGGCAAGGCCCCAGGCCGACCAACCATCCGCGGGCTTCTCCTCTTCCTTCTTCTTTGAGCCAAATGTACTCCAGAAGTCATCACCATTTTCATCTTGGGTAGGTGGATCTGGTGCTGGGCTAGGCACTTCGGGTGCTCCCCACAACGGTGGTTTCTTCTTGTCTTTCTTGGCTCCAGACCAGCCGCCCCAAAGCTCGTCTGATGGTGGATCGGGCGCGGCGACACCTGCAGGGCCAAAGTCGTCAACGATGTTCTTTTTCTTCGACCTATCCTTCTTCGAAATTCCCCAGGTGTCCCAGATGTCTTCAGACTCCTGCTTTGCTGGTGCTGGTTCGGCCTTCTTCTTGCCGCCCCAGCCCCAGCCTTCGTCGCCCAGTGGATCTGTCTTTTCCTCAAGGGCATCAGTACCCCATAGATTTGATGGTTTCTTCTTCCCATCTTTTTTCGCACCGAATCCCCAAAGATCGTCTTTTTCTGTCGATTTGGCTTCTCCAAACTCACCAAACGAAAGTGATTTGTCGTTCTTTTTCGAATCTCCACCGGCGCCTGTCCAGTCCCAGCCACCACCACCAGAGTTTCCTACATTATGTTCAGTATCATTTCACATCAATGGTTTTTGCCTTAAACAAACCAATGCCTAAGCCACCAAGTTTCCCTCCGGCATCGTCGCCGAGCTTGATTTCTTGAAAAGATTCGGTGCCAAAGTCATTAGTAGGTATGCTGGGCAAACCCGCATCAAGACCTTTCTTTTTTGACTTGCCCGATCCAAATCCCCATCCATCGTTCCCGTCGCCACTTCCATCGTCAGCGCCGCCGGCGGAATCACCGCCATTGGAACCGCCTCCAGCACCGTCATTGGGATTGCCATCGTCGGCGGGCGGAGGAGGGGGCGGTGGGGGAGGTGGGGGAGGGAGGCTTTGTTTCGTAGCCTTCTTCTTCTTGGCTGCTTGGTAGAAACCCTCTTGGGAGTTGAAGTCGATTAAGAGTTCGGAGGTGGGTTCGTTGAGAAGATCATCTTTGTGGTGGCGTCGTTGCGACGAATGAGGGGTTGGAGGTAATGGGAAGGCGTGCATCCTTGCCGATGCGTTCCGACGGGCGCGCTCATCGCCTCGATTGGGGTCCATGACGCGATTGGAGGAAACGGTCGGTTCGCACGTGGCAGGAATGCTGTGGGACCATCTCGGGGACAGGTCGGGAGCTTTCAACGGTGTCGCGGCCGCATGTAGACGTGAGGTTAAAAGTTTCTAGGGAAAATGGAATGTCAGACAGACCCTCACAAGATTAGTTATGCTGTGGTGGGTAAGGGGGGTGGCGTCGCGGATTCCCCTCATGCTTCGGCCCGTGATCGAGGGGTCGCCATTGAGCGCCACCCAACGACTCGTCAGGGCGATAAACTTTGAAAACAAGAGAAACCAACTAAACTTCCAACGGCGAGAGGCCGGATAAACGGCCGAAGCCGTCAATAGGGGCAACTTTAGAAACTCACCTTTTTGTGAGAGGTCTGTTGCGCGACCCACGTATGGGCAATTAAGCCCAATTGCAGGCGCAAACTTCGCTCGTCCCAGCCAACCCACGAATACGAGCTCGTTGTCCATCCATAACTAATTCCTGTCTTGCTTTCCGAAAACACCAAAACTTCGGCCGCCGCCATTGTGGAAGTCGGAACTTGTACACAGGCGAGGCGACGTCACAATCATGGAAGCTGTGGGAGGTGGGGGCCGAACGGAAACGGAGGAGGGACGAATAAGACGTGCAGATAGATGCGAGGCAAAGATCGTGGCGGCGTGAGGTTGCAATGTCACAGTCCTTGGAAGAAGGCTTAGTGGAAGTCGGCGAAAAATGTGATCGAAAGAGCTTGCTGAGTTGTTTTTCGATCGAAGTTTATGCAGTCGTAATTAATCGTAATGCGCTGTCGTACACGGGAAAACGTCTTGATCGTCGGCTCGAGTTGTTGCTGCTATGGGTTTTGCGCAAGATCGACCGAAAGAAGAGAAAAAAAAGGCGAGGTCGGGTGAGAGGAAGTGCCGTTGCAAAACGCTTCCAAGGGGATTAATATCCTGAGCGATACCCTTTATCAGTGGTGTCGCAGCAACTTCACCCAGCCACCCCAGTCGTTAATCGTGCGTCGTTGGATTCGGTCGGAGATGGTCTCTCACTCTGCCTGCCAAACTGGGGAACTTTGCTCATGCGTGACAGAGTTGATACGAGCACCCGTTCAAAGGCAGGCAGCGTAAGGAATTATTATCCCTAGATGAAAGGGAAAGAAGTGAGAGGAGAAGAGCTGGAATACCGGGACGAAAAAAGGCCACAAGACCGAGACAGGCGGGTAGCGCCGTGGGCCAATGATGCCGGCGTGCTTGTTTAGATCGTCGGCCAGACGAAAGTCAGTCGTCGCACCAGGGTAAATGCTACCAAGCGACTGGCGGGGGTCATTCGATGGGGCGCTGCTCCATTAACAAGAGCAGCAGACGGATGAGCCAAACAACTGGCAAGCTGACGGGCAGGGGAGTGGCAAGGGAGTGACTGTTAAATTACGTAGTCGCCTTGTCTATAAATCAGTGTTAGTTTAATAGTTGGGTCTGGTTGGGTTTGGGTTTGTCTAAGCCATCCCATTAATGGTGGACGGGATCCCAAAGCCAGAGTGGAGTGACGTTAGGCGACGATGGGTATGGTACCTACCGCTATTTGACCCGATCATATGAATAATTGGGAGGTCGGGTATCTGTATACTAAAAAAAATTCCGCGTAGCAGAATGAAGGTACGAGAGAAAAGAGAGAGAGAGAGAGAGATTGCGAAGGTGGAGGAGGTATTGAGCGATTCAGGTCACGCTGATCAGGAGTCGCACGTTGTTGCTTTTCTTCTGCACCCTTTCCCCTTCTCTCATTCATTCACTTGGTTGTTCCTCGATTGGCCACCCCCTTGTTGCCCAGGCACGTAGGTGAGCGCAGCATGTGGTAAAGCCAAGAGATATTCAAGACGGCAATCGGGGGCAAAAAGAAACCAAGGGAGGTCGTTGCGGTACTTATTCCGAGGAAGGGGGATATATGTATGTGCAGGTACACTTTCTACAGGGGCAGCCACTAAGAAGCGTGGGCGTCATCAAATATGTAAAACGCACAAAGGCACATTGATACCACAGCAGCCTGAATGGTCGGTAGCGGGGAGTGGGTGTGGATGGGGTGCAAGGGAGCGAAGAGTCACGCATAACACATAATGGCATTGGCCCCATCTCTGCCCACCCGCGTGCGTCCCGCGTGCAATGTACCGTCTGTTCGTCCGTCCACACACCATCATCAGCTCCCACTGCCACCCAACCAACCCAGCAACCAAGCAGAGTAACTGAACAATGGCTCGTTGCAGGATCAGATGGGCCAGTAAAGAGCCGGGCGCTCAACCCAGATCTTGCGCTTCGCTCCCCTGGTTGAGAGGCTTGTTCGCGCACAGCACCTTGGCCTTGACCTTGTTTCACCCTGTTCCTCCCAGCCGCTTGATTGATCGGATTAGCTGTCAGGATAACACCAATGAGTCTCTCGTCTGGGTGAAAAAGCACCGTGTCGCTTCCACAAACCAAACTTATTCTTATTTCTTCTTCTTTGCTTTCTTTTCACCATGTGGGCAGAAACGGAAACATAACATCTGCTGGCAACGCTGCCGGGATGACCCTTCATTCACCGGCACACTGGATACCTTCTGTAGCCCAACCCCGCGACGCCAGCCTTCCGAGGCCAACAAAGTCACTCTACCCATAACTTTAGGAACTTAGTTCATACACATACATCTCCATTCCCGCTCTCCAAGCATCCACGATCATGCAACTTGTTGCCCGCTCCGACATATTCCATTACCATTTTCCTCCTCAAAAACACTGTTCTCTCCTAACCTACTAGTCTGCCCTAGACTGCGTCCATCCGCCCGTCACCACTCAAAATGCCCTTGTCCTCAACCCTCGTCCGAAGGACCCTGGGCCCCGTCGTTCGATCTCCGTGACATCACGCAGGGCTGTTTTAGCCTAGTCAACCTAACCCATCTTAGGCCAGTTGTTGTCGCTACACGCGGGCCGACGCTTCAAACGTGGAACCCTGAGACGAATGGGATTATTGTCGCATTGCTTCCTCGGTTCGTATAGATTGAAAAGCAAAATACTAGTCACTACCCCGTTGGCTGCTCCTGAGCCTGTCATGTGTTTTTTGAGCAAGCGTGTACGTGCACTACATGTGCTGCACCTGAGCCCACGCCCGTGGCTTTGTCCTGTTGAACCATCTGGAGAACTCATTTATGGCAGCCAAGCTACAGAATCACCTTCCCCATGGATGCACCTGTGATCAGCTTCTGGGGCCCTTAATTACTCCATACAATACAACAAGGTGGCCTCAGATCATATTGGGGGCGGGACTGGTTTGGCCCGTTCCCTCGACGATGGCCTGGAAGCCAGTGGTCTCACAGTCGCTCAATTCACACCCAGACGCGAGCGTCCGTCACTCCAACAACCACAGCCGCTAGTGGCAGCGGGTAACAGGGAGGCTTTCCTCGGCCGTTATCCTTTAGTCCAGCCTGGCCGATTCGACCAGGGTGAGCATCGTTCTCTGAAAGAATGCCGTACAGGTATATCCGTATCTTTCTTGGAGATGCAGCACCGATTGAAGAACCCAGGTACCGCTACTTGCATCACTGGGCATCAATACGGCCAACAAGGAAGTACAGTACCTGACCGCTCATCGCGCGCAACCCTCCATCTGAAGACGAACCCGCTGGTGTGCTGCGACCTGCGGGCGACATGCAGACATTGGGAACTAACTGGAATGTGCTTGGCTGGCAATGGGGTCCCACGCCGTCCCACCAGTGTCCCCAAATCCACTTTAGCCTGGTGCAGCCATGCAACGCTTTTGACCCGAACGGGTATCGCCAAACCCTCACCGCTTCAACCTGCAATCCCTCAAAAAGCCGCAAATTTTTCTGCCGCCCAGGGTCAACGGACATCAGAGACCTGGGATGGATGGATATGCCTTGTCGTCACCTCAGCACTTGGCTTTGAGGCGTCCTCACTTGCCAAAAGACCACTAGTCCTGTCCAATCCCATCCGTCCATCTTAAAGCGGTCAGACCCGAAGCCATCCACTTTCGTCATCAGACAGCCCAAACAAGAGACAGTGAGTGGCAAGGTCAATAACGCACAACAGGGAACCAGGAGACAATGGAGAGAGCCAATTAATCAAGTGTTTTGCATCTTCTCCCATGTCTCACCCACCCGACCCATCTGCCCGTCACTTTTCCCTTTTGCCTCTTTAGCGACGCGACAGCATGACCAGGTGTCAACCTCGCGAGGTGATTTTCTTAACGCATCATCTAGATCCTACATATTAACTACGTGGCTCCTCTGAACCTTCAAGGCAATCCCGACTCGTAAGTCAAAGTTCATGCCAGTTGGTGCATGGAGATGGATCACTGTACTCTTGAAATCGGGACGCCATGGCATTGGTCAGAAGACTAGTTATGCAAGTGAACAAGACGTACATCAAGTATGCGAGTGTATACATTCTTATGCTGTTGTACATGGGTGTGCATATGCGTATGCCATTCCTCACGGGGGATATTGTGTGAAATTGCATCTCCTCCCACTGGAAGGCGCTTGAGGTATGAGTCAACTGCCCAGAGATCGACGACACACCCTACCACTTGCATGCGGATTGCCCATGGTGCCTTTATTGTCCGCCACTAAGGGATCCTGTATCTAAGCGTGGCGTTTAAGCTATTATTAGGCCACCATGTCTGCCAACAAGCTCTGTAATCCGTGTTGTAGGGGGTTATCCATACTTGTCGCGACCTTGTGGAGAGGGAATATCATGTGAGAAGTGCGCCCTATCATCCCCATACAACAACGGGTATGCTATGGACTAGTGCAGACCATGAGGGGCAAGGTCGAGAATCCCCTCATGTCTAACGTCATGCAGGGCCCCTGCAGCCTCACGCGACTCGATAATGGTTGCTTTGCAGCCCAAGACCGAGACGATAGTGTCGATTACAAGCCCAACTACGAACCACGAGTGCAGCTTTGTGGTTTTCTGCCCTGCCCAATCAAAACAAAAAAAAAAGTGTGCAGAAACACACAGTAGCGTGCGTAAAACACCTCCTTTTAGGAAAAAGAGTCCCCCCAATAGTTATGACACCGTCTCATAGAATAGCAAGGGCAGCAGGAGTCCAACGGAGACCCAGTTATGCAACGGGAACGACGGAATGGGGAAATGGAGAAAGTGGTCCAAGGCTATGCTAGTTGACAAACGCCGGGACTTTTTTGTTCAACCCAACTCCTGAATCACCGTAAACATAAGGCAGAGTCCCGTATTTGATAGAGACCGGCTCCCCTTGCAGCATCGAAAGACGCAAAGAATGCAATGTCTTACCCTGGGAATACGCGAACGCACGTGCGCCTTGGTTCCCCAAAAACTACCGACCGATCCTAGTCGGCTTCGGGCCATGCGACTAAACCATCGAACACATCTTGTCATTTGAAGAACCTCTGGGGTCCGTCGCCTTTTTAGACATGGCCTGGTTCGCGGCAGCCAAGGAAAAGCGGCAAGGCTAGCCGAACAAATTGAAGAGTCCTATCTTGCTGCATTATGAGTTACGAGGAATGGAAATTGCTACCTAAACTCCTTTGGATGGATTGAAGAGATCAAAGAAAAATGGCTTTCTTGTCGTGTTTCAGGCCGTCCATCGCAGGGCAGTAAATTGACGGGATTCTCTGAGTCGTGCACCGCCTTCCTCACAAGACGGACGCCAGCACAGTCTGTCTGTCAAAGGATCCACTCTTCACCCTCAGCCACGGTCCCAAGTTAGAAACTGAGCCGGACGTCCGCAGTTAGAAGAAAGGTTGAACCCGGGACATGTCTTTCTTTTTTCTCCTTTTCTTTTTCTTTTTCTTTTAAACCGTCGCTATTTCCAGTCAACGGGACCGGGAAAAGAAGAGGCCAGAGTCGACACATTCATTCCTCACAAACCAAGCCTGCCTCTGCAAACCAAAGGACGCCGATTTTAGCGGCTGCTCGTTCCGTGTATATTTATAACCACGGGTATTTCTGGCGCTTGTTCTGAGGGGCTTCTCTTCAGCCACGTATCACGCTACAGTTCGGCAGTCTGGCCGCCACAGGCACCGCTTGTGCTTGTGCTTGGCTCCCCTAGCATCGGCGCGGCGCTTGCGGTCATCCACACGCTGACTCTCTCACCCATCACCAAGAACCCCAATCCTCACCACCAACAACAACAACCACGACATCTGTAAACTCACCTGGTGTTTCTCTCCATGGTCCAGGTCTGCACAAGAATAACACCCACCCCGGATCGTCTCGTTTCCGTGTGTCTGTGCCCCCCCCTTCAAGCACCATCGCCGGAATCACCCGCGAGCCCACTGCACCGCACCGTCTGTGTATCTTGGTAGTTTAATTGTCCTCCTGGCTCGGTTGGTCAGGGTTCCTAGTCCGGTCTTATTGAGGCGCTTCCCCGCGGCTCTTCTCGCCCCCGAGAGCCCTCGCCTCGTATCACATCACTCCATCTGTGCCGCGCCTCGCCCACGTCGCCAAGTCGAAAACCTCATCCATTGGACCCAGGAACGAGAAGCGCGTTTACCTTGGGCCATTCCCGTACTGAGCTGCTGCGCTGTGTTGCCTCCTGTGGTGCCTGGTGCTGTGCTTGCTCCCATAGTGATAACTATCGCCATGTCCGCGCGAGAAGTCCTCGTCACGCCAGATCGATATTGCCGTCAGCCTTGCCACCCTTAAGTCATCTTCTCCGCGCTCACTATCCCCGCCAACGTCGCCGAACGCCTTTGGATCAAAGTTGCATTCAACTAAATAATTCGCAAACCCAGCGATACTGAAAAGTAAATATATTCCGTCCACGTTCTAGAACCTCCTGTTGATACATCCCCTTGAGCCCGCGTACATCCCTATCTCCGCCCCATCCGTCTCTCCCACCATTTATCTATCGACAATGAGGACGAAACGGCATATCAGCTATAGCATCCCTATACCCGCCAACATCCCCCCATCCTTCTTTGTTGCGGCCTTCCAAACCTACATACCCTTCATGACCAACCACCAGACCATCATACAGTTCACCGAGGTTAAAGCCGACCCCTCACAAATTGGCGATGACCCTTTCTTCGGCCCCTGGGACAGCTCGTTCCGCGCCTTCACGGCCTCCGATTTCGTTCACCTCGCCCCGCGCATGACGAAGACCATCACCTATCACATCCTCTTCCAGGCCACATCCGAGGGCATTCGCTCCCGCGCTGCTGCGCCAGCTGGCGTCACCATCCGCTCCGAGTACTCGGTGCGGCCCCGCCCCGGGCCCACGTCCCCCGCCGGCTCAGATAGCACGGGGAGCTCCGTGACTGCGGTGGCAGACGAGTACGAGATCTGCGAGGACATGGAGGTCGAGGCCAACTCCCTTCTCATGCCCTTTGTGACCGACAAGGCTCTCGCGGCTCATCGACACATTGTCATGGCAGTCATCAAGGAGGCCTCCAAGGGCTATTTCGGCGAGTTGGTCCCCATCCCCTGGGAACATGACCAGAGTGGCGCCTGGCGAAGGATAGAAGGCTAGGCAGAGTTGTTTTCCCTCTCACATGCATGAAATATCGGCTCTGGTGTTTATGGATTTCCTGGTTTTTCTGCGAAAATATTTGGTTAGGAAAATGTTGTGCTTCTTTTTCTGGACGGGGCCTTTTTGACGAAGGCTAGATAAGACAAGGAGCTGGTGTTGGGTTTATCATTCTATTTGCATTAGGGGGCGTTCGGTTGGTTTCTAGGCCGGGTTATTGTCAGGTTCGGTTTGGGCTTGTTGTGTTTTGGTTCTGTTTCCTTGCCATTGCATGTATTATATATATATCCTGGAGGTAGGGCGGATTGTACACACTCTTGACTCCGATGGTTGGCTATTTTTATATATATATATTTTTTTTCAGTTCATATTTTCTTTGGAACCGCGGTATTGACGCAAGTCGCCTGTCTGCTGTATCCTTGTTGAGTTTATTCATGGCAAGGATGGCGGTTTAAATTTATATGCATATTTCACCACATGACTCGCATACTACTTTACGTGACGAGGTAGTTGACTCGGATAGACCCTTGATGGTTGAACGCCAAAATATTTGCTGACTGAGACAGATTGCTATGTCAAATCTCGTGCATTATATCCTGAATACTGGTTATGTAGTTATGTAGTTGAAAGAACACACAGTATCGCTGTGTTATGAACAAGCTCAAAGTAGATTAATCAGGAGAATAACTCCTCGCAGTCATTAAGCCATTTCATCACCAAGGAGACATGAAAAAACAGAGAGGCCGACCCGCCAAATTAAACAAGAGAAACTGACTCAGTTTGGTATCTATACGCAATGCCGTCTATCCCCAATCCCTCCCAAGAAAGAAAAATGTCAGGGCATTTGCACCCACATGCCCAGCCACAGACGCGTTTTCCAAAATCGCCGTCGTCGGCCCAGAGTCCATTCGTTATACATCCAAACATAGTCCTCCCAAACCAAACAAAGAAAAAGGGATAAGAAAATCAAGAAAACGCTGGAGAGTAAAAGAAACAAGAAAAAGACCCAATTGGCCACTCCTGCCACTGGATATTGTTGCAGGAAAAGAAGGAATATAAAGAAAGGTCAAAAGGCGAAGGCAAAAGTCTATGGGTATAAAGCAATTTTGACGGGCACATATTAGCGGCCTCCAAAGTCGCTGGCGTAACCCATCTCCCCAAAGTTTTGGTTCATACCACCTTCGCCAAAGCCTGCACCAGGGCCGCTCACATAACCGCCATCATCATTTTCATCGTAGTCACTTGCATCAAAAGATGATCGTCCACTGACGTCGTCATCCATGTTACCGCCAACATCGGGAGCGGACCAGTTCATTTGGGCCAGGACAGGATACTGAGCCAAAAGTGCCGCGGGGAGCATGTAGTTGCCCCCGGCATCCATGGGATAAGCTGGGGCCGCTTCCATACCCATTGCTCCAGGGGCAGCCATGTTCTGGGCCATGTTATGCTGCATCCTCTGCTCCTGCCAGAGGCGCTGTCGCTCCAGCATCTCCTCGTCAAGCAAGGGCTTGATACAGATGCGGCCAGCTTCGGACCGGAAATGACGGCCCAGGGCATCAGCGCGCGCAAACCGCCTGCCACAGCCCCACTGTCCACCAACTTTGAGGTCACCCTTGCAGACAAACTTCTTTTCACCAGAATGCAGACTCTCATGTCGCTTACGGTCGTGCTGTCGAGCAAAAGCCTTGCCACACACGGTACACACAAAAGGACGCTCGTCAGTATGGGTCCTGAGGTGCGAGCGCAGGTTGTAGGCCCGAGTAAATCGCTTGGGGCATAGAGTACACTGGAATGTAGCGGGATGCTTCTGAACGCGTTTAGCCGCACCGCTATCTTGGCTGTTCTGATACTCCGGGTCGGCTAGACGCAGAGCGATGACATTGTTTGGCACGGCCGAAGTTGACTGCCTTCGGCGCGAAGGCGAAGTCGCCTGTCTGTCTAGGGGCGATAGCGACCTGGAGGCATCTGATCGAGCCGCCAGATCGGCGCCGAGTGATGGGGACAAGCTGTTTGCACTGGGTGGGCGGTTCAGCATGCCACCACCGGGGTGGAAAGGGTCCGTAACAGCTCGAGGCCGGTTTCGAAGGCGACCTAATTAATGTTAGATGAGATTTATGCGCCAAACGGTTGAAATACATACCCCGGTCCGGAGGGGTCAAGGAGTCCTGGTCCATGCTCGGCTTGGGGGGATCAAATGCATTGAGCTTATGGTTATTCGGAGCGAAATCAATGTTTATGGCGGGAGGCGCCATTTGGGGCACATCTGCCTGAAGAGTAGGGAATGCCTCCACCCCCGGGATTTCTGGGTAAGGAGAAGGACCTCCGTAGGCATTCATTGGGGCCAGGTTGCCAAAGCCGGGTTGTTGAATTTCAGGCATCGGCTGTGGGACTATGCGAGGGCTGATGGCTGGACTGTGGGATGGGCTTCGGCCTTGGTGCCCCGGGCTGTTGTCTGAAATGCTGAAGTTGCCAATACCCAGCACAGGTTCGTAAAGACTGCCATCTGAGGGGCGATGATGAGGAGAGTGGCCACCAATATCATCAAAAGTATCGGAGCTGACTAGATTCGGAGAGGGCGCAGCCGAGGACACATCCGAGTACTCTGAAGGTGTGCGACGGTGGCGTTGAAATTGGGGCTGGTTCCAATCATTCATCTGGTTCGGAAGCAGGGCCGCCTCGGGTCCCAGAGAAGCGTGTCTCGAGTGACCGCCGGGAGGCGAAGAGAACTGGTGCTGGTTGAAGGCGGGTGACTGGTGAGCAGAGCCGGGTTGGTGGCCATCAGGCTGAAAGAGGTGGGGAGGGGTCGGCGAGTGCGTCTGCGGGGATGTCATGTTGTTGATGTCGCTGGGGTTTAGTGTAGGTTGGTCGAACAATGGGGTACTGAATTGATCGCCCTGGTTACCAGAGGGTGGGAAGAGAGAAAAGTCCCCGTCGTTTAGATTCGGCGACAGATAGCCAGGCTGCGCCTGGGCGTTGAAGGGCAGCGCGGGATCAGAACCGGTAGTCGGCGCCGATTGTCCAAAGGGAGTACCGCTGTTGGGGTCGAAGCCGGCGGGGTCGCTGAAGGCACCCTGCGGCTGTTGCTGCGGCAGAGATGGTGATTGCTGGGGACTAAGGAAGCCGTTGTTCCCGTTATTAAAGGATGAGTCAAATGAAGTATTGTTCGTGGCGAAGGACTGGTGAGCAGATTGTTCCAAGGTGAGGCCTAAGCCAACGGAGCCGTCGTTGTGTGGGTATGGAGTTGGCGATGGGGAGTGAGATTGAGTTATATGAGGCTGTTGATGGCCGGCCGAAGGTGACCGGCCTCGTTGAGCTTGTTGATCCATGATGTGTGTCCGAGATTAGAAGCACAAGGCAGATTCCCGATCAGCCTTCAGGCACCGTGGCGATGCCGGGGGGGCTGTGCGCTCACGGGTGATGCAATGGGCGGGGGAACGGTCCTATCGCAGTGGCCGGACGCGTGGATGGGGTGGGAGGCGCGTGGAGAAGAGCGTTTCGGACAGAACGGTGCGGTGTTGGTAGTAAAGGTGAAAAATGCTTCTTTTGAAGGGTTGCAAATCCTCAAAATGGGTATTTGTCGGAGGGGCGGCCGATGTTGGGCGGGCAGAGAGTAGTGGAGAGAGGCAGAGGTGGGCGGGCGGGCGGTGGTAGTGGTGGTGGTGATGGAGTAGGAGATTTGGGATTTGGTGCGGGAAACCACGAGGCGCCCAGGCGACAAAAGCAGAAACGTGTTTGGGGTTTGGGGTTTGGGGTTTGGGGTTTGAGCTCTAGCTGCTAGACGGGCAATGTGCTGCTGCTGCTCTACTGCGGGTGCTTCGTGCCGGAGACTGATGGCTGGCACTGATGACTGGCACTTGGGAACGACTGAGGGGAACAAGAGACAAGAAGCGGCAAGGCGAGGGACGAAAGGCGACTGGCGGACACGCGGACAAGGGGTGGGCTACAGCACTGGGTCCTCGCTGGCGGGCGCTGGCGGGCACTGGCGGGCACTGGCGGGCACTGGGGACTAAGCGCCTGGGTGCTCAGAGCAGGTAAGTTGGCGGGGCGGAACTCAGAGGGGTGTGGACTGGCGAGTGAGAGAGGGGGTGTGAATCGCAGTCTGACTGGGAGTTGTCTGACCAAAAGCTCGCTCACAGGGCAGTCGGAAATTCCATGAAATCGCAGGACCATGAGGGAGTAACGTGGACGGGGGCGTGGATGTACAAGACAGAGTGTCCCCGTCTCAAAAGGCCTGAATGGCGGACCACACAGCATCTGGTGCGGGCGAGCGAGGCTGTGCAAGGCCAGTCAGTGGTGAGCAGAACGCAACACCAGAGACACGTTGAGCAAAATGGACGAGGGTGGAGGGTGGGGAGCCCCATGGACGACCAGGTACGTACATGCAGCTTATTCCAGCAAAGTAACCTTTTGCTGGCCTGAATTGGACCTTGGCATCCAGGGCCTGGTCGGCATGTGCATGCAATGTACATGTTGGTGACGGACCTGGTCGCTTAGGTTTGCTGTGCTGCCGTGTGTGGGTCAAATGGACAGTAACTGGCATTTCTTGCTAAATATATCGTCGTCTGGGGTGCGAGCCAGCGGCCGGGCGCAGTACCTGGTGCCGGATGCTTAGTGTTGTCTTCCATCTTGTTGGTGATGCTGGTGCTAGTATGTGATAGGTGATGGATGATGGACGGCTTGCAGACCAGGCCAAGGGCTCGGGCGCTTGACTGTTTTGGTTTAGACGCCTTGCCGCTCTCTCGTTGTCAAGCAAGCTATTATCGGTTAGGTACCGAAAATCACGTGTATGTTTCAAGCTGCTTTTATTCAGTGTTTATGCATTTGAAACGGAGGGCTTATGGGCAAAACGGAGCCCCAGCCCCCTCGTGGCAACCCGAGGTTAATAGTTTCCCCCTCTTCCGTTGATCGGTGGTTGGTGGTTGTTCGGGCCTTTCCGTGAGGAAAACGTCTGGGAATGAGTGAGTGTATCACAGCCGCCGAAGGCTCGCTCGCTTGCCGCGATTTATTCACCCATGGCGACGGTCTCAGGTAAGGTGAGCAATCCCAACATCCAAAGCGACAACAGGATTGCGTCCTCTACGTATCGTAGGAAGCGAATTATACAACTACGAATTAGACATTTTGTTGGTTGTTCATACTGTCGGATAGATGCCCACTCCAAATCGGTAAACCCTGTGAGAAATAACGGGCACTTGATGCTGTCGTTTTATACGACGACTTAATCCCTTCATAGCCGCCGTTGGCCTGCGCATTAGAGCCTGGCTTCAGCCCCGGTGGTCTGGTTAGTGACAGTCACTTAGTGGCAGCCTGACAGTTGCATGGCAAAACATGGTTTGCGGGAGGGTGCTCGCATGCTTCCAGACGAGGAGTAGCGTTCTACTCAATTCTATGCTATGGTACTGTTTGACTGGTGGATATTCCCCTCTTCGCCGGTTGTGCAAGCTGTTTAATGGCTCGCTTCCGATGATCCGCGCAAATTTCCACTGATCCTATAGGTGAGCAATTGGCTGGCCTGTCCCTTGTCCTCGCCATTGGACAAAATCAGGGGGGAAAAAATCAGGGTTTTTGGGGGTTGTGCAAACAATTCCCAACCACTTTACAAAGCAATTAAGTACCCATTCAGTTCGATGAGGCTCGGCATTCGTCAATATCGGCTGTAGAACAAGTGCCCGTTTCCAATTAACAGACGGTGGTCCGGTCACGCCTTACTCCCGTAGCCCCGGAACGGAACGTTTATTAATGTAGTATCCGCGGTAGCCAGAATGATAATAGGACCCGTTTTGGGTAATGGGTTTTTTTCTTCTCATTACTTTCAGTGGGCAGTCCGATTCTCCATCGCTACCACTGGTCGCATCAGTCTCTGTGTGGCCCCCACTACCCGGGTACCGATGGTGGCGCTACGGAGATTTTTGAAGTCTTCGATCTCTCGTTGCACTTTCTGGTCCAATGCTACCAAAGTCTTCGCGGGTGTCCCTTACCTTAAATTTCAGACCCTTAGTCAGGGACCATCAGGGCACACGTCACTGCACATCTCTAAATTGCCACCAATTCCGGTTGCCGGGGACAAACCCAGGGTCTCGGCAGAGGTCGAGGGTCGTTCACACGTCAAAGTGAGTTCCGACGAAATAGTGGGGATACTTAGAAAGTGTTGTTTTCTAGATCTACTGTTTATGAGACTGTCACCTTCTGCGCGTCACCGAGGTGAATAACCCCCGAGTCGCGGGTCCGGGCCCTACAACATCGTCCCCGATGCCCACAATTCTGCAAGTAGCCAGTGTTGGGCGTGGAAATAAATTGTTTGAGCAGCGTGATCATCCATCTTGACATGGTATTCCCCGTGGAGGGTCAATATCCGGGTGACAAACTGGACCCCAAGTAGTAACTTGGGTCATAACGCAAAAGCCCCTCTGTCCGAGCCCTTAGGACTAGCTCACCGGGATAGAACAACAGCAATCCTTTGTAGCCTTTGTCTCAAATCTGGTCGTGGGGGGTGCAAGCTTTGCTTGGATTTTTCTGCCATGAATCAGGTAAATTCAAATCTCCCGACATCGTCATCTGTTGATGCGAGAGGGGCTGGCATCTGCTCACCCCGCTCGCGAGGAAGGCATATATTCAACCCCCGATCCAACCCATTCACCGGGGCCCTGAGAGTGAAGCAACAGATTCAATAACTCGTTTCCATTTTTTTTTTCATTGAAATTATTCAATATGAGCTCCAGACTTGACCGTCACAAGTGTGCCTCGTGCGGCCGAAGTCGCTCGAAGGAATTCCACCGCAAGTACCCTGCTGGCCCAGGCTATCCTGATATTCATTCAATATGTCGTCGTTGTCGCCCTGGTGGTCTTCGCCGTTCGAGGTCACACGAGAGCCTTCGATCAGAAGCCCGACCTTCCAAAGACGGCGTATCCCGCGTTGTTCAGGCGTTACTTCGGACCATGAGCAATTGCGGTACCCGCGTCATCGACGGCATGACTGATAGACAAGATGTCCATGTCCATGTACATCACCACCACTGGCATCAGAATGAGAACTCGGAGCCAGAACTTCGGAATCCTTCCATTTCCACGAGCAGAAGCACACTAAGCCGTCGGAATACTCTCCAATCAGAAGTCGCGGAGCTGCCAGGCGGTGATCGTTATTTCGAAATGCCATACAGCCCCAGACACCCTCCTACCGAGCTGCCAGCATACCATGTCGCTACTGGAGAGCAACCCCCACCGGTCCCACCAAAACCAATATACTACGACCACCAAAACTACAATTATGCCATCTAGCAAAGCATGGAGCCCAAAGTGGGCACAAATGGCAAAGATGAATAAATGAGAAAGAAAAATTCCCAATCATGCCCACTACATTTGCGATACCGGAGCACATTAGAATTAGGTGTTGAGTAATGCGTGGTGCAGTTTTGAGAATAGGGAGAGGGGTTGGACGGCGCCGAATTACACAAAACCCCATTATTTCCTTGCATACTAGGCTGATGAGCGATGAATTTCATGTTAACGCAGTTATGATGAGTGTCTCCGAGTGTCATCAGCTCGCCATTTTTGGGTGGACGGGGTTTCTGATGCCCTCAGTCAGATCGTTGGCACAATACCACAGCAGAACAGACAGATACACAGAATGTAGATAGATAATTTACCATTAGAATTACCTCTCAGCACAGCAAAGAGTCCAATCCAAACTTGGCAGCCCAGCGCGCAAGAGGCGGCAACATGGTGCCCAAAGCATACCTCATCAGTTTAAAACGGTGACGTTTTTGTACAGGAAACGAACTTTGTGCCGCGGATTTTATGCATGCTTGAGAGGAGCATTAGGCAGGGCTAGTGCGCTGCGCAAAAAGCGGCAACAACCTCAAACGCTTTGGCTTCGATACAGAAGAAACACGCAGGCATCATCCCAGCTTGCGATTGGTCCCGCTACAAACAACTCAGCAGAGCAATGCACATCACAGACCAAACCAACCATAGTCTGATGAAAAGAGTAATGGGGACGATCCGAACAGACCATACGGAGTTTCTATGCGCGAATAGCACACATTGTCTTACAACATGCCAGTAAAAAATATTTGAAAAAGTGTGGATGAATACGTATATCACAACCCAACCCGACAAACGCATGGATGCAGGCATACACACATGTAGGACTATTAAAAACAATACTTTGAACAAACATGAAGCGAACCCAAAACGACACACGAGACTCGCTACGCTCATTGGTATCGCTCATGTTCATCGTTCCGCTCGTATCTCATCCATGCTCCTCGCTCTACACTGCCCTGTCGGCGCGATCCCAAAAGGAACCTTTGCCAACCTCCCTCTAATCAAATAGCAGGCAAATAACAGCGCATGGTACCCCCCAATACGATCATTTGTCACTCGAAAATTCCGGTTCGACAGGAAAGGTAATCACCGAGGCTATGCAACCGCCCTGCTCCATTTGCGACAAAGTGCTTTTCGCTCTCTGCCCATGCTACCTTCAATCTCCAATGGACGCTAATCGAGGTCAAGAAGCTTCCGGGGGGGGTGACCTGCCGCATGTGGCTGTTTTGGCTGGTAAACCGAGGAAATCGAAATTGGCGCGACAAGAGCTTGCTCCATCTCCACACTCGGTCGCCAAGTGGCTCGCTAGCTCGCTTTAACTTCCGCCCATGGGTTTTGACAGTAAAGACCCCTGGGGACGCCACGGAGAGCTTCGATTCGCCAGGGCCTTGGCAAGGTGAAACCCATCTGACGATGCGACAACGCCATGGATCCGCCAGAAACATTGTTTTCTCTCTCGTGCCCCAGGGCGTAGCGGGACAGCGTACACCGCCATCATGTGGACTTGGGGACACTTGGGGACACATGGTGTCTCCATCGACCAGACACACTAGCTCGCCCACTGCCATCTTCATCTCATCTCGCCATTGAAGGCTGAAACTACAAGAATAGAACGGTGATGGCCCCAGGAACCTGTGGCCCCCCATGCCCCCTGGAGAGCTGGAAACAAACCCCGTTCTTCTGCAAAAGTTGGAACACTGCCTCATCCAAAACGTTCTGGATAGCTATAGGCGGGCCAGGTATAGCTTTTCTACCTATCGGCATCGTCCCCGACCGACTAAGACCCTCTTGACCCTGGGAAAAGAAGTGAAGAGATGAGGCTGGGGAGGGGCAAGAGTGGGGGTGGCAGCATCACGCTTCATGTTAGAGAACGTGGTTTTTTTCTTTTGTGTTTTCCAAACAGACTTCTTACCCACTCAAGTTATCACCAACGACCCACCAGGACTAGTCGAGGAGGTTACTCGCTCAAAATCTTTCTACACCGTATGCGACTCCGCCCCAGCCTTACACGCGGCCCGCAATGCGATCATCTTGTACTTCTCCACGCGTTGAGGCTGTGCTGCGCAACGCTGCGTGATACCACATTCTGGACGTTTTCTTCTTGCGGATCTGATCTGCTTCAGGATCGTAGGGCGTGGGGCGTAGCAGAAACAAGCCGGAGATGACGGCAAGTTTGTAAATTGGTCATGTCTTCGCCGTGGAAGAAGAAAAACGAAAGAGAAATAAATGATCAATAACAACAAACAAAAAAACCGCGTATGAGAATTCATTGAGCACATGTACGTTCATCACACTCTCTCTATCTTAGTATCAATCAAGACAGATGAGATGGATGATTGTATGACTCCCTCCCCCTCCCCCCCCCCCCCCACCTCCCCCCCCCCCCCCCCCCCCCTCCCGCCCCCCCCCCCCCCCCTCTCCACCCCCCCCCCCCCCCCACAAAAACACTCACCATCACCCTCTCAATTATACCGCGCGGTTACGACGTCTACCTACTCATGCTCCCCTGCCTTGCTCGAACGTGCGCGTGCATCCTGCATGCACCCGCACGCCCTAGCCCCCCCCTCAGGCATCCGCCCGCACGCCACCC
>JAHVYB010000064.1:177638-228845 GCA_020623695.1 Calonectria henricotiae | reverse complement strand
GGCTGTAGCTCCGCCTCCGTCGCCTTTCTCCCGTCGCCCCTCTCTCCGTTCCTCCTCCTCACCCTCCCGTGTGCAAAAAACCAACGCCGGGCGCCTCACGGCGGGGGAGCAGAGCCGGGGGGGGGGGGGGGGGAATCTGGGGCGGGGGGGGGGGTGTGGGGGGGGGGGGGGGGTTATATTAAGTAATTAGAAAAGGGGGTTTTTAAAAAAAAAAAAAAAAAAAAAAAAAAAAAAAAAAAAAAAAAAAAAAAAAAAAAAAAAAAAAAAAAGGAGCGCCATTCATTCATTCATTCATTCATCCATCCATCCATTCCCTGAGGAGACATACATGATGGTGATGCATAAAAATAGCAAAGAGAGGCGAACAAAGTAAGGAGTAGTGCCAACTAGTACAGCAAGCGGCCAGCCAGCCATATGCCATGTGAGGCGTCGAAAAGGAAAAAAGTGGACAAGCATGGCGGTGGCTCGTCCCTATCCCGCCGTATCGTGTGTTCCAGTCGCGATATCTGATGGCTGGGGCGGCAGACCAGAAACATGGGGACTAAAAAGTGTGATCTGCATGAAACCGTGAGAGCTTCCTCTTTAACCATGGCGCCGCCTGGGGTGCTGTATGAGAGTCACGGTCGGAATCTGCGTGGCCCAAGTTTCAGCGAGCAAGCGGGAATGCCCATCACAATGTAGGGATGATGTATCCCCTGGGAGGTCGACCCACACAACCATGAGGTTGTTGTTGTTGTGGTTGTTGTTTTCGGTTGAGGTGCGAGAGAAGAGCGAGAGAAGAGTGAGAGAGAGCGCAGTACATCAAACAAGGGCAAAACGTGGGGGAACCCCTTTGCAGTTGGAGTAGTCCGTAGGTTGTGCATGTATGAGTGAAGCGCCAAGTACAATGTAACTAACTTGTGGATGACACCACATGCAGAAGAGAAGAGGAGCAGAGATGGGATGGAGAAATCATTACAATTACATTCACACACACACACACACACACACACACACACACACACACACATACACATACACATACACACACACACACAACAACCATTTTTTTCTTCTTTTTTCGTCTTCATTCTTCAATCACAAACCCACCATACAAAAAAAGAAGAAGAACCACAATTGACGTCGTGTCCTTTGTGCCTGTCTGAATGCACAATTGCATCATTGTGACAGGGGGCCCTCGTACTATTTTTGCCCGGGGGGGAGGGATGGGACCCAAACCCGCAAAACCCACTTCCGGCACCTGGCGAGTTTTGCTTTGGCTTGAGTGGGAGAGTGGGTGGCACTTGATGGCACTTGGTGGCGCTTGGTGGAGGACAAGCCGCCCTGTTCCGGCGGACGGCATTGGTCCCTGAACCATGCCGGGGCCTGGGGGAGGGTTCCAACTAAGCCTCCAGGGCGCTGACGCTTGGGGAGCTGATGTGCATCCAGAGGTTTCGGGTTGAATATGTGTTGATCAACGCACGCACACACGTACACGTACACAGAGAGACGAGACCGATTGCAGCATGTAGTCAACTAGTTGGTCCTTTTTTTTTTTTTTTTTGTGTGTTTTTGTTTTGTGTTTTTTTTGGTCTGTGGTTTTATTTCCCACTTCAACTTCTCTCCTCTACATCATCAACAACATCATCCAACAACATAAAGAAAAGCTTCGGCTTTCAAATGAACACCGCGCGCCGCCAACTCCGGTACCGGTCCTCCTCCTCATCCTCGTCTTCACATCCATGCTGTCGGCGCGGCGTTTGAACCGGCACACGCTGCTCCGTCTGGGAGGGGCGTTGTTCTTCTTCACCTTTGTCGTGCGCTGCCTGTGGCCCGCCGCACCGCTCGAGTCTGTGGCCCTCGCCCATCGCATGAACCACAATGTCAGCGACGCCACGTACGTAAAGAGCAGCTTCGACTGGAGCAAGGTCAAGCTCGCATACCCGCCCAAGACCCCGCCGTCGCACGCCCTGCCCTCGTCGCGCGCCTGGTCGTTCCCGCGCATCCAGCACACCTTCGCCCCCGAGTCGAGGAGCGACGCCAGGGGCCGCGATGCCCGCCGCCGCGACGTGCGCGCCCTCTTCGCCCGCGACTGGGCCAACTACCGCAGGTACGCCTGGAAGAAGGATGCCCTCAACCCCATATCCGCCACCGGCAAGGATCAGTTTTGCGGCTGGGCCGCCACCTTGGTCGACTCGCTCGACACCCTGTGGATCATGGGCATGAGGGCCGAGTTCGACGAGGCCGTGGCCGCCGTGTCCGAGCTGGACTTTGGCAAGACGTCCAACAACCGCGTCAACATGTTCGAGACAAACATCCGCTACCTGGGCGGCCTGCTGTCCGCCTACGACCTCAGCGGCAGGGAGGCGCTCAAGGCAAAGGCCATTGAGCTGGGCGACATGCTCTACGCCGGCTTCAACACCCCGAACCGCATGCCCGTCGACTTTCTCGACTTTGAGCTGGCCAAGTCGGGCAAGGGCCTGACGGTCGAGGAGTGGGTCGTCCTGGCCTCCCCCGGATCCCTCTCGATGGAGATGACCCATCTCTCCCAAATCACCGGCGACAACAAATACTACGACGCAGTCACCGACGTTATGAAGGTATTCGCAGAGAAGCAGCACAGCTCGCGCGTGCCGGGCTTGTGGCCCATGTGGGTGTCGATGAGGGACCAGAACGTCGACGGGCGGGAAGAGTTCACCATGGGAGGTGGCGCCGACTCGGCATTCGAGTATCTGCCCAAGATGTACGCGCTTCTCGGCGGCCAGGACCCCATGTACGAGAACATGACCAAGTCTTTCATGGGAGCCGCCGACGAGCACCTCTTCTTCCGCCCCATGCTGCCCGACGAAAAGGATGTGCTATTCTCGGGAAATGTCAAGGTGGAGAACGGCAAGGCCTCGTTCGACCCAGAGAGCGAGCACCTGACGTGCTTCATTGGCGGCACCATTGCCCTCGGCGGCCGGCTCGTGGGATCGGGAGACGACGTCAAGACGGGCACCAAGCTGGCCAAGGGTTGCGCCTACGCCTACCACGCGTTCCCCACGGGCATGATGCCCGAGCGCTTCAACGCGATCCCCTGCAATCCCGCACGAGCAGCCGACTGCCGCTGGTCCCAGCAAACCTGGATCCTGGAGGCCCACAAGCGCCGCGAGTTCAGGCTGGGCCTGCCCAAGGGCTTCACCACCGCCAAGGACCCCCGCTACATCCTGCGGCCCGAGGCCATTGAGAGTCTGTTTGTCACCTACCGCATCACCGGCGACAGGGGGCTCCAGGACTCGGCCTGGGCCATGTTCAAGGCCATTGCCAAAGCAACAGAGGTGGAACACGGCCACGCAGCCGTCAAGGATGTGACTTCAACAGAAGACAAGCTGGAAAAGGAGGATTACATGGAGGTGAGTCAAAGCGTTATCCCATTTCTTTTCTTTTTCTTTTGCTTTTTTCACTTTGCTTTATTCTCTTTGCTTTTTTTTTTGCTTTTTATTTATTTATTTTTTTACCAATTTTATTCTTTCTTATTTTTGAGAACATGCCCCCCCCGCTAACATATACCCATAGAGTTTCTGGTTAGCTGAAACACTGAAATACTTTTACCTCATCTTTTCCCCGCCAGACGTCATCAGCCTGGACGAATATGTCTTAAACACGGAAGCCCACCCCTTTAGAATGCCCACATGAGGCTCATGTTTTCCAAATTTATGCCACGGACGGAAGAACCGAATCAATCAAAGTCATGTACGAGAAATTAGAGAATCGCCAGGGACGGCCCATATATATTCTTGTCTTTTTTACTAGTTATTAATGAGAACGGAGGTACGCTCCTGCTCCTCGGTGGAGCTTCCTCGCGGATTTTGCATGAACCCAATTGACCTGACCCTTGCCTTTGTCTAGCCGCTTTTCCCAGGTGAGTGAAGCGCCAAGCAGGCCGGCTGAAGGCCCCCGTCAACGAACAAATGAGGCAGCGGATAAAATCTCAACCGTAGCATCGGCGCTTGGAGTCTCCAGGTCCCTTCGAGCCGCGGAAAAACGATGTCCATGCACGCCTTGACCCCGGACCCCACCGCTCCCCCACGATCTAGCACAAGAGATGCAAGATCTCTTGGGGCTTTCAGCTGCGAGCTCTCAGTAGTCGCATCTGATCCGAGCGTCCGGAAGCTTGAGAGCCACTTGGACTAAAATTAAACAAGTCTGCACCATGGCGGACACCAAGCCCACCCAGGCCCTCAAGGCCTATCTGTTTGGCACTCTGCTGCACAACTCGCTTGCGCCGCTGCTGCACTCGACCATCTCCAAGGCCCTCGACGTCCCCTGGACCTATGAGATGATTGACTCCAAGGACAGGGCTGACTTCCTGCCAAAGCTCACGGCCGACGACTGCATGGGCTCCGCAGTCGCCATGCCCCCACAAGGTCACCTGGATGAAGGAGTGCGACGAGGTGACTGACGAGGGCCGCGCCATTGGCGCCATCAACACCATCATAATCCGCAAGGATGCCGACACTGGCAAGAGGAGATATATCGGCGCCAATACTGACTGTGTTGGTGTCCGTGAAGCCTTTTTGAACAACTTTCCCGACGTCTTAAACCAAGCCAAGGGCAAGCCGGGTCTTGTTGTTGGCGGCGGAGGCGCAGCTCGCAGTGCTGTTTGCACCCTATACAAGATTACAAGTGGCTTGGATGCTCAGAAGTGTACATTGTCAGCCGCATCGAGCAAGAAGTCACCGACATTATCGCGTCCTTTACCGCCATCGACAAGACGGCAAACCTCAGATACGTCGCTACCATTGAGGAAGCCAGGAGCCTCGAGTTCATCAACAAGGAGCAAAAGGGCTACGCGCTGGATATGTGCTACCACCCCAACATCGCGACCGAGCTCTAACAAGCTCGCGGAAGACCGAGGGTGGAAGGTTATCCCGGGCACAGAGCCTTTGATTTACCAGGGAATCGCACAGGAAGTGCTCTGGATGGAGCGGCCGGTGCAGGAAATGCCGTTCCACGCTGCCAGGGAAGCGATTACGGTGGCTCTTGCCAAGCACCAAGACAATACATATATTTCTTAAAAGACTAGACTTTTAATAAAAAAATTACATTCGTCATGAATTGGACAAATTGATCACAATTAATATTTTTCTTCTTCTTCTTAAACGCGCCAAGCTCTCCAATACGCGCCATAATTTACCAACGTGACAATCGGCCATGGGGCTGGGAGCGGAGCCGCGTACCGAGTAGTGGTTGTAGTGTTAGCTGCGAGCTAGGTCAAATGGTGTTGGGGAAATTCCAGAAAGGAGCATGGCACCTGGCGCTAGGTAAGAAACGAGATAGAGGCAAAGGATAAAGATAAAATCTGAATTGGATTTTATTGTATAATAGTCCTTGTAGGGCTATGTGATTTTCCTTTTTCCGCGGTCAAGTCGATGTTGGATGTGTTGGAGCTAAACCTGCCTTCACCTACACACCATGCCAGACTTGGAGATTATTGTTCAGCTGACCATTCAACAAGTGTGAATGGGATGGTTTCATTTTCCACTCCATGCTTGGCCTTTTACCCGTCAAATCGGTGAGCAAGGGTGCCTATCATGGAGGTGAGGAAATTCATGATGTGATATGCTGTGCCAAGCTCTCCTTGAACCACACACCAAGAACATGGGAATAAACAAAACCAAAAATACACATGGCTTGCAAATGAAGAAGAAATACTACGTATCACGTTGTTTTAGCACTGGAGTCATTCGTATTATTTATTTCCGCAGTGTAACTTGTAGTCCCAAGTCTTCTGTTTGCCTAGATCCAGACCGTGACGGCGAAGGGGGGGGAAATATTCTCCACCAACACACCTCAACCCCAGCCTTGACAAGTCTAGAACCCTGGAACGGTGCAGGCCGCGCCATGTGACCAGGCCGTCAAGCGCGAGGGACGGATGATGGTTTACGCGCAACTGCGGTGCGGTGCGGTGCGGCGCTGGGGGGGGAGGGGGGGGATGAAATGGCGCCAAGCGAGCGTTAGCCTGACTCGCAATTGTCGAGACCAGATTGGCTCGCAGACCGTGAGACCCTCCCCTTGCAGCACGCTTATTCCGACCATCTGCGCTGGGTAGTCTGGGGTAAGTGTGGGGATCTGGGGTAGGAGTTTGGGGAACCAGGCGTGTCCATTTGGGGATGATATAAAGAGGCCCGGTCAGCGAGTTGTTCGTCTCGACTCTCACGCATCACTCAACAGCCACCCTTCGACTCTACCCCAATTCCCTTCCAAAACACTCCCCCCCTGCACCATGGTGAAGAACATCTTTGCGAGGCCGCCTGATGCCTCGGCCAACCCGGCCCCGGCTGCCGTCTACAACTGGCGTATCTACGCCCTCGCCGCGTCTGCGGCCATGGGCTCCGCCATGTTTGGCTACGACTCTGCCTTCATCGGAGGAACCATGTCCCTCCCTTCGTTCCAGGGCCGGTTTGGTCTTGATGCCGCAGACACGAGCAAGCTTGCCTCGCTCAAGGCCAACATTGTCAGCACCTTTCAGGCCGGCTGCTTCTTTGGCGTCTTGCTCTGCTACTACTTGGTTGAGAAGCTCGGTCGCCGTTGGGTTTTGATGCTTTGCGGCACCATCTTCAACATTGGTGCCATCCTGCAGCTCGTCTCGGATGGAAAGCTAGGACTCATCTACGCTGGAAGAGCTCTCACTGGTAAGTGCCCCCCCGCCCCCCAGGGACTCGCCACCTTTGCGCAGTGCGTTGATCAAAGCTAACTTGTATCCTCTCAGGTCTCGCTGTTGGTTCCTCCTCCATGATCATCCCCGTCTACATTTCCGAATCTGGTCCTCCAGCTATCCGCGGGCGTCTCATCGGCCTCTTCGAAGTCTTCCTCCAGTTCTCACAAATCATTGGATTTTGGGTCAACTACGGCGTCAACATTCACATCTCGCCCACTTCGGACGCGCAATGGCACATCCCGTTTGCCCTTCAGCTGATTCCTGCAACGATGCTCGTGCTGTGCATGTACTTTCAGCCCGAGTCACCCCGATGGCTGCTCAACGCTGGCAGAGTTGACGAGGCGCGCCGTGTTCTCCAGCGCTTGCGCCAGCTCCCTGCGGATGACGCCTACCTCAACTGGGAGATCAACACAGTCTTGCACCAGATCGAGGAGGAGAACAATGGCGGCGCTGCAAAGGGATTCGTGGAGAAGCTGCGCGAGATCATGCAGCCTGCCAACCGTGTTCGGCTCATTTTGGGTGTTGCTCTCATGTTGATCCAAAACATGTCTGGTATCAACGCCCTCAACTACTACTCACCCACCATTTTCAAGTCCATCGGCTTCACTGGAACCAGCGTCGGACTCTTGGCAACAGGCATCTTTGGTATCGTCAAAGCAAGTGCCACTGGCTTGTATATGGTCTGGGGTGTAGACACTCTTGGCCGACGACGATCCCTCGCCATTGGATCCATTGGTGCGGCCACGGCTCTGTTTTACCTGGGTGCATATGCTAAGCTGAGCGGCTCTTTCGAATCTGATGTCGTAACTGGCCAGAAGACTGCCGGTGCCTACGTTGCAATCGTGGCCGTTTATGTGTTTGCCGTGTTTTATGCGATTTCCTGGAATGGTATCCCATGGATCTTTTGGTACGTCATGGGTTTCTAATTTTCCGAGGGGATATATGCTAACATTTACAACTAGCGCCGAGGTTTTCCCCATGGCTATTCGATCCATCTGTCTCGTATTCACTACCTGCGCTCAGTGGCTGGGCCAGTTTGCCATTGTCTACTCTACGCCCTACATGATGGCAGATATTACATACGGCACCTTCTTCTTGTTTGCCTCATCGGTGGTGATTGGATTACTCTTTGCCTTCTTCTTGGTCCCGGAGACCGGGGGCATCTCGCTGGAAGACATGGATATCCTGTTTACCCGAAAAGGGCTTCCCTTGACATGGAGACGCCAGACGGATGAGTTGATTGAAGAAAGAAGACAGAACGGAGATGCTGATGCTGCTCTGAAGCAGGTAGATAAGTCGGGAGTTGAGCATCATGAACAGCCATAATTGGGGGGTTTGATTGTGGCATCCGGGAATGAATATGGGCTTAATGCTGATAGGGTGACCGATTTAAATTCATGATAGTGAATATTACCTTACGTGATGAATGAAGAAACGTCAAAATACCAACGATTTATTGCTGCAATTATTCCTCTTGCTGAATATTGCCCTTGTCTTGTGTTCCCATTCTCCTGTCACCTGTGAAGCTGAAGAGAATTGGATACCAGACGTGACACATGGTGCTGGAAACCAACCGTAGTAAGTTGTCTAAAGGGAGAATGTTGGGACAGATAACACCGCCCACTCGATTGATTTAAATCATCGTTTAAGAATTGCCCTCCAAAATATTATCCAGACTGTATATACCACGTTATTGAAAGGAAGAAATTTGATACAATCCGTAACGAGCCATCAGGGCCCAATTCCAAGCGAATGCACTCTCGACCATCTTGGTAACATGATAAGAAATTCCAGAGGCGTCTAGGACGGAACTCACTTTCCGACAGCCAGCACAAAACATACACATGAACAGACCCCAAGTGTCGGGGTTGGGCCTCGTCGTGGCTTGATGCGCGCTGCAACCAGGACAGTGCGACTTTCTGGGGTAAAAGTAGCAAAGCCAGCCAATCACCAGTAAGCGGCAAAGATCTTTGCCGTCTCTCCTCCGCAATGGGAGTCGGGGAATGCGGGGGGACGGGCTAACAAGAGATGAACCCATTTTGGGGTCTGAGACTGACAGAAATAATTGAACAAAACTGATATCGTTGGCTCAACTCAGAACAAGTTCTTTCGCATAATGTGACCAGGGGCCAAAGTTAACCAGCGGAGAGAAGATTTTAACTGAATATACGACTTTGTTAATGCCTTCTCTAGAATTGTTCGACGAAAAGGGCACGTGTCGATGAGCATGCCGCGCTATCAGAGCCATCCTCCATTAGCATCTGTGCACTAGTATTTTTATGCCCCTTCCTGGGCCCAGCACTGGCAATAACAACCTCTGCATCCATTGCCGTTCCGCCCGTGACTTTCTCAGGGCGGCCATGCGAATCTTTGCAAAGCCCTGCCTTCTCTGAATCTGCCACCAGAAGTGAGTAGATACATGGGTTGACGTGAAGCATGGGGAGCGGCAGCACCCCTGAAGGCAATTTAGCCAAAGCTCACCACCAGACGCCAGAAGGCTTGGGGTCGCCGCAGGCCAAGCGACCGAGGAGGGACGTGGACGAGGCCACGGAAGCATCGAGCGCAAAAGCCCGAATTCGCGTTACGCGGGCCTGCGATGAGTGTCGAAGACGCAAAGACCGCTGTGACGGGCAGCGGCCATCATGCCGGTCCTGTCTGGCGGCCAAGAGGACGTGCACCTACAATCCGTCCAAGAAGCGAGGATTGCGCACCGGGTATGTGAGATCGCTCGAGGTCATCCTTGGGTTCTTGCTTGGGACTGTGGACGGCTTGGAGACTTGGATATCCGCTGTCCTCGAAGGCGAAGCCTCGAGGCCGAATCTGCACGTACGGCCTCCCATCGACAAGGTGGATCATGCCTCGGACTTTGCAACGAACACCTGGAGAAAAAGCAGCGTCCCAAAGAAGATCGAAAGCATCCTTTCCTCGTCTGACCTACAAGAGGACGAGGATGAATCTTCAGCACGATTTGAGGGGAGACTGGCCCAGGCGTTGGCCGAGATGGCTGATCTCTGTGATTCCCCAGACACGACGAGAATCACAGAACCGAATCGATTCCCCATTAGTCCAATGGATACCAATTCGACATCTCCCGCAGTTGCTCAGTCGCTTTCTTCCAACTCTAGAACTATACAACATGAAATTGCCCAGGCACCCAACATGCCAGCACCCTCTGCTACCTATTACGACGGATTAGACCTGACGTTGCCGGAGCCTCAAGATACAGATAGACCAAACCTTCCGCCAAACTGGTCAACCCTCCTTGATCTGTACTTTACAAATACTCACTGCTGGTTCCCGATATCGAAAAAACATGATTTGATGCGGACTGCGTACACCTCTGCCAACAGCGGGACACCAACCGCATCAAGTCCCTGCAATGGGGGAGACCAGGCATTTCTCTGGGCTGCGTTGGCATACTCTTCGCAACACAGCGACGCCATTGAGTTTATTCGCGGTCAAACACCAAACCGGCAGTTGACAAAGAATTTGCATGACACTGCGAAACGCCTGGCCACCTCAGACACGGGTGGCCATGACGTGGGCCATGTACGAGCCTTGCTGGTACTGTCCCTCTTCGAAATCGTCCAAGGCTCTTGGAAAACAGCGTGGATCATGATTGGACAGGCCGTTTATGTGTTGAGCTCTCTCGATATCATATCCAACGCCACGCAGACATCGGCCAGACTTGAGGAAGGCGTCAAGAGAACATTGTTGGGGTGCATTTCGCTGGAGACTCTACTCGCAGCCAGGATTCACGTGAGACCATATTTCCGACGGTCCGATATCCAGCGCATCGATCCCCTCGAAACGGACGGAATAGAAGAGTGGGAGCCATGGCAGCCGCGTTTAAACGGAAGCCAATGCACGCCAAGCTACGGCGCATCATATCAACAAGTCCCAGGGCAGGTTTTGACCATATTCTCGCAATTCGTCGGCACCATGGGCCTTCTTAACGACCAATTGACAGGACAGGATGTAGGGGCTAATGACGGATTACTGATCGAGGTTGAGCAAACCCTGAAACGCTGGAAGCAAAGCGTTTCTAGCCTCGATGGTGACTATGCCAATACTGAGCCCCCGCCACAAGTTCTAAATCTTCGGTTGGCCTTTGACTACGTTTTGCAAATTACATCATCTCATAAATTGTCAATTGGCGATCCCCAAGTCAATCAGTCTGCGATCAACAGGTGGAATCGCACCCGCCAGTTGACCGATGCCTTGAAGGCGAGAGTCCAGATCGTCGAGTCTCTCTGGATACCACCTTCCGCGCCCATCTATTTATCGCTGCTCCATGAGTCACTGGAAGCTTGTCGAGATCCTCTCAGAAATAGTCCAATTGAAGATTACCGACGACTGTGCCAGGTTTCGACCTCTGAGATGGAACAGACATGGTGGAGCACCAAAAATACTACAGCGTTTGGCTTGCAAAATCTACCAGGCCAAACATTCCCAGGTGGGTACCATCAACAACTGCCTCAGACTCAACACAGCCTGGTTCAAAGAATGGGGATGCAGATTGCGTCACTCACTCCAATTAGTTCGGACCCCTCATTCCCTCATCAGAGTATTCTGCCGCAGGCAGGGATGAACCCTTCTGTATCAAACACTACTGTCCATGGTATCAGAGGTTCAAGCAGTTTGATATTGAATGGCCAACCAGTTGGCAATATAACATCCACTAGCCAGACTGATATGACGACCGCTTCAAAGGTAGCCAAGGATGTGGGACTGGACCAATTCCCTGACGATCTTATGGGAACAATGCATGACGAGGAGCTATTCGATAGCCTAGCTACTCTTGACCCGACGGATTGGTAAGACGTGAACTTTTGAGGAGATGACTATTATAACTAATGGTCTTTTAGGGTCGCAAATCCCCCGGAATTCATGATACATCTCGGCGCGCCGCATGATGCCTCAACAGACATTCAGTCTTTATTTAATGCAGACTCAACGTAATGTCTTTTTAATGAAGCATAAATAAGATAGTGTCATGGAGAATTGAATCAAAAAGGTTTTAGGAGCATGCTGGCTTTGTAAATTTGACAAAGGGGGTTTGATAGCACCTACCGATGAGTCCAAGAATGCCGGCTAGAGAGCCGATATAAATACAATGAACCTCGCAGCGAATCACAAGAAATTGTGAAGGGTTCTAATAGAGATTATTTACAGATACTCGTGGGTTTCTTGGAATGTCCATAATTTCATTGTGAGCAAGGAGGGGGAACCTTAAATCCATGAACGGTTTAAAGAACTCGGAACCCCAGCCGAATCTGCTTTTGTAAGCCGGCACACTGATAATTTAGTCGGGAAAACATGCCTGACAAGAAATAAAAACGGAGACTATGCTGTCATGGGATCATGCAAACGAATGGCTACACATCGGAATTTGGAAGAACGCATAGCCGTGGTGCGTTAAGCCCACTAGAGTGCTTTTAAACAACATGACGCCATTCGGTCCCCGGAATTGAATTCTGCCGCTCGGCTATTCCCACCATCTCTCTCAAACCAAGCCAAAAGAGTTGTCAAATTCGGGCTCCCAGCCAAGGAAGATGGCGTTTCGAGTTTGATACACTCATTGTTTCCAACAATCTCTTCGAAATATACCCACAATGTCGTTTCGTCCAGCTGTTATGTCCGCTTCGCTTGGTCGTGCCTGGGTGCATGACTTTGACGAAAAGGCGCGACAGGCGGCGAAACAAGGATTTGAAGGCATCGAGATCTTCTATGAGGATGTTGAGTACTTGGCCAAGAAGCTTCATGACACGGAGGATCCCAATGCCGATCAGCTCTTGTCGGCTACTGCCTACATAAAGAAGCTTCTCGACGAGCTCAATGTGACGGTAATTGGTCTGCAGCCATTTCTGTTTTACGAAGGCCTGCTTGACAGGGAACAGCATGCCCGGTTGATCGAAAAGATTAAACTATGGTTCAAGTTTGCCAAAACACTTGGAACCGATATCATCCAAATCCCCGCCAACTTTTTGCCTGCCGACCAACTCACCGGCGACATGGACGTCATCGTTGGTGACTTGACTGAGCTCGCTGATCTTGGTCTTCAGCAAGACCCCCCAATTCGATTTGCCTACGAGAGCCTTTGCTGGAGCACGCATGTTGACACCTGGGAGAAGAGCTGGGAAGTGGCCCAGAAAGTAAATCGCCCCAACTTTGGCCTGTGCTTGGACACATTCAACATTGCGGGGCGAGTCTGGGCGGACCCTGCTTCTCCCACCGGCAAGACACCCGACGCCGACCAGGACCTCAAGGAGTCCATGGACAGATTGCTTCGGGACATGGATCTGAAGAAGGTCTTTTACATTCAGATTGTTGACGCGGAACGAATGGACTCACCCCTCGTCAAGGGCCACCCATTCCACAATGAAGGATGCCCACCACGGATGAGCTGGTCCCGAAATGCAAGGACTTTCATGTACGAAACCGACAGGGGAGCATATCTCCCAGTGGAAGACGTTGCCAAGGTCTTGATCGAAGGACTAGGTTATAGGGGGTGGGTGTCGATGGAGCTTTTCTCTCGAACCATGGCAGAGGAAGGAGAACATGTGCCGGCTGAACATGCTCGGAGAGGTATTGAAGCTTGGAAAAAGTTTGAGAAGAACCTGGGACTGAATAAATTGAACTATTCTAGGCATATATAGAAGTCATGATATCAGTATACAGCAAGTATTGATTTTGGGGATAAAATCAAAATCCATCGGATGTTTTCTCATTGTTGATTGTTTCAAAAGTTAATCCCGGGGCTCTTCTCTGCCATTTCCAGCAGCAGCTTCCATGCCCCGTCTCTGTCCATCTGCTTCGACTTTTCCTCGCCCGCCCAGAGCCTGTACTGAGTCTCTATTTGGTGGCCAATAACGTGTGTCCCCTCGACAGCCGGCCAGTCCAGCTTTTCGGCGAGTTTAATCATTCTTGTGCGACGGGGCTTGAAGCACATGTCTAGCAGGACCCCCCTTTGCGGGCGAGAGAGGAACTCCTGCAGCAGGCCACGGACCTCCAGTTCCTCTGGGGTGCGAGGCTCCAGGTCGGGGACGGTCCCCACAACGTAAAAGGGAGTGTCGAGATTCTTGGCTTGTCCCGCCTTGACGTGGATAATCTTGGGCACCGGGGATAGGCGTTGCGAGTCCCGAACAAGATCAACGACTTCGCTCTCTTCCCGGTTCAGCACGTAAATGACTGAAGATTGGAAGTGGGTGTTGAGAGCATAGACGGCGGCGCGGCTTGCGCCGCCGGCACCCACAATCAGCGCTGGCTTATTCAGGACAGGCTCTCTGTGTCCCTCAACCTCGAGCAGGCATCCTCGAATGCCAAGCCAATCGGTGTTTGTGCCACGGAGCCGGCTGGGGTCCTCGGGGTCGCGGTAAACATTATTGCAGGCGCCGATGCTAGAGGCAAGGTCGTCGAGCGCATCGAGGCGGCTCATGACGGTGCTCTTGTACGGCATTGTGACAACCAGGCCCGCTGTGGAATCCTTGCGAGCCAGCTCAAGCAGTTCATCAATGGTGGAACATTCCGTAGCGTAAAATTTCCATGGCAGGCCGAGAGACTGTGCGATAAAGTTGTGCATAGGGGGAGCAATTGAGTGTCCAACGCCGATGCCGACGAGGTGGAGAGTCTTCTGGTCCGACATGATGATGCGGGTGGTGCAGTTGTGATTTGCAATGATTTGCAATATCCAGCGTGAACACTAAAACTCGTGATATTGCCTGGATTCAAGACATTTATCAATATTCACTAGAAATCAGCCACGTATTGGCTGAGATTATGCGGCTACTGCCAGTCGTGTCCTTCTCCGGCGTTTTTCTTTGCCGCCCTCGCCATCACTAAGCGGACCAGCTCACATGGGCGTGCGTGTGGGCTGCCGGACAGCGCCCTTGGGGCTGCTAGCAATAGTGGAGTGGGCGCTAAAATTCGGGCCTTGACCCGCTGTGGGGTGGTTGAGATGGGGTAAATCAACAACAGTGCAGTGCAGGGCGCCCTGTCTAGTGTCTAGGGGGTCACTTGTCTAGTGATCATTTGTGTGGACAATTCAGATGGAATTTCATAGCAATTCGGTTTCGATTTTTTTTTGGTGTATTACTCGGGTGTATATTCAGTAACAAATTAAAGATCTGATCGAGCATCCTCGCCCGCCCAGGCCCGTCGGATCAGCTCGCGAATCGCTGTGCGTTCCACCTCTCGGGGATTCCAGTACGGCTTAGACACGGCAATATCAGCCGCCTTGTCAATATCACTTTCCTTCATGCCCAGTGCCTTCAACCCCCTCTCCACCTTGAGCTTGCCCAGTAGCCTGTTGAGACCTTCAACTGCGTCTCCATTGCTCTCTGGAAGAACGCCCGCGAGCAGCTCTATGGCCTTGGGGACCTTGGGCGCATTGTAAGCCAGAGCGTGGGGCAGGACAATTGTATGCGTTTCAGCATGAGGCAGGTTGAAGCTGCCCCCCAGAGTGTGGCATAGTTTGTGGTGCAATGACATTCCAACATTGCCCAGACACACGCCGCACAGCCAGGCACCGTAGAGGGCGGACGACCGGGCAGACTCCAGCTTCGGGTCCTCAATGAGCTGTGGGAGAGCAGATGCAAGAGACTTGACACCTTCCTGGGCAAACATGTCGATAATTGGGTTGCCGTTTTGCGCGTAAAGGGCCTCGGCGGCGTGCGCAATGGCGTTGATGCCACTGGTCGCACTGAGAGCAGCGGGAAGCGTCAATGTCAGATTTACGTCGTAGATGACAGTTCCGGGGAGGATCTTGGGGCTTGATCGCGTCTCCTTCAAACCACCTGAAGTCTCGCCGAGAATTGGAGTGACCTCACTGCCGGCGTACGTGGTGGGAATGGCGACATGGTGAAGACCTGTGCGGACGGAAATGGCCTTGCCCAGACCGATGGTGCTACCTCCTCCGATTGAGACCACCGAGTCGGCGTTGGACGCCTTTGCAAACTCGACTGCGCGCTCCGTCACCTCGACCGGAGTGTGCATTGTCGCCTCGCTAAACAGACCCGCCACTTGGCCATTGAGCAGCGTCTTGACATTTTCGGCCTGCTGGGTCTGCTGCGGCGTCGACAGCAGGAGCGGGCGCTGTAAGTCATGTTTCTTGAGGATCTCGGGCAGTCTGGCAATGGTTCCGCTGCCGAAAACGACCCTTGAGGGGTTGGCATTGTACTCGAATGCGTCCATGGCGAAAATGTGATGGTGATGAGACGCAGCAGTTGTCAGTCCAGCGGACAATGCAATACGGACACAGAAAGCCGGGCCCCGAAGTATTGGCCCCAAAGTATTGGCCCCGATGCCAGCTGGTCCGGTTTGTCATTTTTAATAATATCACGGCCATGCTTACATGAAAGCACAGCCGGTAAATGCTCGCCCATCGGCTCCATGGTGCGACACCTGCGGGAAAGTCCTTTCGTAAGTTAGCCCCGGCGGCATGCGAATCACTTCCGCGACAGATGGCCGTGTCCACTTAACTGACTTCATCTCATTGGCGTCCTGGACTACAGTCACTACACTGCCGTGGGGCCGCGTGCGGGGTTGGCAGCAAAAACTGGGCGGTATTGGTCTTAACCGCCAATCGTTGGAGCTCGGCCAAATGCGCGGTGTCCGTTGTCTGAGTTTAGATGCCGCAAAGCCTGGCCGAGAGATTGTGTGGCATATCCGGAGCACACGCATTACGAATCATAACGTAAACTATGGAAATCTGATTGACTACATGAGTAGCTGGGCTTGCACACATTGTCGCTGTTGTTGCTGCTGCTGGAACCAGACACTCTCTACAATCTTTTTGCCATTGCACACTTTTGCGCACAAAAACAATAATGAGCCAATCACGCCCCCTCAAGGACCTCACAATTGAGAACATTACAGAAAATGTCCACGCAATCAATTCCGGCTGCGAGGACCCGCGTATGCGCTTCCTCCTCGAGCGTCTGGTTACCCACGTGCACGACTTTGCCCGGGAGACGCGACTAACCACAGCCGAATGGGAGAAGTCAATTCAGTTCCTAACGCAGGTGGGCCAGATTTGCACCGACGTCCGCCAAGAGTTTATCCTCCTGTCTGACGTTCTGGGCCTATCTCTCCTGGTCGATTCAATTGACCACCCCAAGCCCGCCGCCTCCACAGACGGAACCGTCCTTGGCCCGTTCCACACCCACGAGGCAGAGCATGCTGCTCACGGCACACAAATCTCCCAGGACCCGGATGGCGAGCCGATGCTGGTCGTCTGCACTGTCAAAGACACGGATGGAAAGCCAGTCCCGGATGTGAAGGTTGATGTGTGGGAGACCGATTCAAAGGGTTTCTACGATGTTCAGTATGCCGAGCGTTCAGGGCCAGATGGGCGAGCCATTGTCAAGAGCGACGCGGATGGAAACTTCTTCTTCAACGCCATTGTCCCGGTTCCTTATCCAATCCCCAATGACGGACCCGTTGGAAAGCTATTGGGTGTTCTAAAGAGACATCCCTACCGCCCCAGCCACTTCCACTTTATGTTTGACAAGCCAGGCTATGATAAGCTTATTACGTACGTTGATTTCTTTTAATGGGGTCTTTTGTAATGATCCTATGCTAATAATCTGCACAGTGCTCTATACCTCCGTGGAGACCCCTACGAGAGATCAGATGCCGTCTTTGGTGTCAAGGAGTCGCTAGTAGTTGACCTCGGAAAGGTTTCAGATATTCAAGGACTAGCTGAAAAGCACGGCGTTGCGCCCTCAACGAGACTGATGAAGTACGACTTTGTCTTGGTGTCAGAGGAGGAGGTGAATAAGCTCCGTGATGAGAAGGCAAGGGAAGCAATCGAGAAGCAGGGCCTTGTGGGCCTGGAGGTGGTGAACGGAAGAGTGATTCCCAAAACATCTGCACAGCAATGAGTGGTTTTGCAGTTGGATCTAATACAAAAAAAAAAGGAGCAATTTAATATTTTATTTATTCATTTGTATTATGACTTGTGAATGTGGTTATACATTATATGATTTATATCTACTAGGACCTCAATGAAGCCCCGAAATTAATCGTTTATAATAGAATCTCACGGCCGAGGAAATTATTCAACACAAAAACCCAAGACGGTACACACGCTGAATCCCTCATGTGGAGTTGGGGGTTAGTCTGAAACTCTGAATAGAATCTTGAGCTTTGAATGGATGTGGGGATTGGCCATCGGATTGTGGGGTAGTTAGCGGGTGGCGGCCACGACTACTTCCCTGTGCCTGCCTCCACCTCCACCTTTCCAGACCGTCATTTACGGATGGGAAATTGAGGAGCAATATTCTCCCATCAGGCATCTATACATTTGATCTAACTACATAAGGCGAGTCTTGGTCTTGTCCGGCATTTCCGCGGATTCTGCGCCACAGCCTACCCTAGACATCGATGGAACTTTAGAAAATGTGGAGATTGTCCGCCCGTCCATGAACGCCATGATAAAAAACGCCGGCTAAACAAAGAAGCGTGTGCGGATCATCTCTGTTCCCCAGTCTCCGCATTTCAGCCATGGCTGGAATACAGGTCTAAGAAGAGGGAGCTACCCTCAATCTTTGCCATGCGTGAAATCTTGCGGCCGTCGTCGACTCTCGCCCGTTGAAAGCTGATATTGTCTTGGATGGGTCGAGGCCCGCGGCTCTGGGTCACCCATTGACACTCACGGCCCGGAATCTGGATTCTCCCTGACGCCCCCCTCGCACTTTGCCTGGACAGGGACGTGTAAATGGAAGAACCACCAAAGGATACGCCCTCACATGCCTCTGGCGCCACTCAAGGCCGGCCTGGAAATGATGACCACTCAGTTGCAGACCAGGGCTACCAGGGGACAGACGAATCAAACACGCCTCTTGTGCGGGCAAGCCGTCTGCAGTCACCGGTGCAGGACTACCACCCGAGCAGCAGTGCTGCCACTCGGGAACACCATGTTGACGCTTCAATCGTGTTGATCGGAATACGGGGCACCGGAATGTCCACGTTGGCTGTCATGGCCTCCGGTGCCCTCGGCTTCAAGATGGTCGACGCTGACCACCACTTCTACCAGAGCACCAACCTGTCGCGAGCAGCCTACAAGTCTACACACGGCGTCGCCCAGTACCGGAAAGAGGAGCTGAGGCTAATGAAGTGCATGCTGGATGAGAACCGAACGCGCACCGTCATTGCCTGTGGTCCCGGGGTCGTCGAGGAAACCGGCCAGACATGGCTCGCCGAGTATGCCAGGAGCCATGCCGTCATCTACGTCATGCGAGATGTCCACGGTATTGAGAAGCACCTGAGAGTATGGAATATCGACATAATATCCCGTCTTTCTCGCATCAGTGGGCCAACATACCGCGCTCTCTCCAACTTTGAGTTTTACAACCTTTCCGATGCATCCCTGACGGAGCCCAGCCACAGCCTGGGGTCGGGTCGGCAATCACCGCCTTCACTGGGCTTGAAACATCTTGAAGTCGACTTTTTGCAGTTTGTGTTCGGCATCACCAAACGGAGCCAGCCTCACGAGGCCCGGAACAGCCTGTCCCATGTTCCGCTGGAATTGAGGCCTTTTACTTATGCGCTCTCTTTGCCAATTACACTCCCAGCCAGCACACTTTTTGAACTGGGTAAACAAGACATAGTGGCTGATGCCGTGGAATTAGTGGTGCCGATTTTGGAGGCCACCAGGGATGGCCAAGTGTTTGAACATACCACTGCCAACGACATTACCCGACAGTATTACCTCGCAAGACGTAGCCTTGCCTTGCCCGCCATTTTCCATGTTCAAACTGACCATGTTCGTTTTGGGGACTTGAATGACGCCCCAGAAAATTCAAGCGCCGAACAGACTTATTTTGAGCTTCTTCATCATGGCCTCCGTCTGGCACCCGAATACCTCTCGGTTGATCTGCGTTGCTCGGATGAGAGCATCAGAAATCTCATCGCCGTGAAAGGACCTACAAAAGTGATTGGCCATTTCTTTGACACGAGTCCGACCTTGAACAGCTGGGATCTCCCGCAACGAAAAGACAAGCTCAAAAGGGCACAGGATTTTGGATGCGACATTGTTCGGTTATGCCAAGAAGCGAAAACGGTCGAAGACAACTTTTTGGTACAAAAATTTGCCCAAGATGTCAAAAACTCTGGCCTGTGCCGCATCCCGTTGATCGCATACAACACCGGTCGCTTAGGAAGAACATCACTCTTTTTGAACGGAGTCTTTAGTCCCGTCACCCATCCTCTGTTGCACTCGATTGCTCCAGTGCACTTGGACTCTTCACTCATCTCAATTCAAGAAGCACAAAATGCACTGTATTCGTGCTTTATACTGGATGCGGTTTACTTTGGCATTTATGGTAGCAATGTTGCACAGAGTTTGTCTCCGGCAATGCACAACGCTGCTTTCAAGTTCTACGGGATGCCACACCAATACCATATCTTTCAGCATCCGGCCTTGAGCAGTATTCAGCAACTCATTGACGATCCAAAGTTTAATGGTGCTAGTATCACGGCGCCTTTTAAACGTGAAATAATAGCCCTTTTGGATGATGTAAGCCCCGAGGCCCGGGCGATTGGAGCGGTAAATACATTGCTGCCGCTTCAGTCGGCCAACAGAGACTCACTGCTTATCCGGAACCGCGCGGGTCGCGCTGAGGCCCTTTATGGCGAAAACACGGATTGGATTGGAATCTATGTCTGCATACGTCGCAACCTTTCGCCAATTAACGCGGTGAGACGCAGAACCAGTGCCCTCATCCTCGGCGCCGGAGGAATGGCCCGAGCTGCAGTCTATGCCTTGATTCGCCTCGGCGTGCAAACGATATTTGTTCAAAACCGCACCGTGCAGAATGCCGAAGACATTGCTGGGCAATTCCAGAACCTGACACCTCTGGAACATGCAAGGGCGCCAGGAATCTCTGATCCCGAGAGTAGCAAAAGTACAGTAGACACTTCAGATCCCGCCAACCTGTCGATACGGGTGATACGATCAAAAGAGGATCCTTGGCCGGCTGAAGCAGCCTACCCTACCATAATCGTATCATGCATTCCTACTCGAGAAATTGATGGCAAGTGCTCAGTGGACACGAGCTTGCCCGACTCCTGGCTGTCGAGCCCAACAGGTGGAGTCGCGGTAGAGGTATGTTTCATGACCATAATTTTTTATCCAACTAACCATGAAGCATAGCTGAGCTACACGCCCCTCGAGACACCTCTAATTAAGCAGATTTACGAAAAATGTGATGCCGGATGGATCGCAGTCGATGGCCTGCAGGTACTCCCGGAGCAAGGTATTGTGCAATTTGAGCTCTTTACCGGAAGAAAGCCACCGCTCGATTTGATGAGGAGGGAGCTTCTCTCTGCATATCACCAACGGCTGGAGCAAAATAATGCAAACGGCAAAGACAAGCCATGATATCACTCTGTCGGTTTAGTATAATTGAATAATAGCCGCTTCCAAGGCGATGGATCTACATAAAACATGACACCCACCTGGTTGAACAAGAATTTATGCCCCAACTTGTCCATAGTAAGCGTGAGGGATTAAACAAGCCTAGAATAATTTGGCAGCACTACTCCGTAAAGTCATCAAAAATACGCTCTGCTTGGTTGGGCCTTGGAGGAATCCGTGCTCTTTTTCGCTTCGTCGAATGGCTTCATAGGTTTGCACACAAATCCTACGAATTGACACAACGTGGTCCCATGTAGTGCGAATCTGTGTGTTTCAATGTCGGCCAGCCCTGCAGATGGCGAATGACAAAGCGAGGACACCACTAATCTTATTTTGACGTAGACTCCTGTGTGGCTCGGTGGAATCATTAGCCGGCAAAGATCTTTTCCACTCGGCAGCTAAAGCCGGCACCAGGTCTAGAACTTTTTTTTTTTTCAGAGGGCCTGGGCTGTACCATTTCAATACACTAAAGCGTCCAGTTCACCCGCCATAATTCAGTTGGAGTTGCATTGAACTTTGTTTCTCACCTTTGATATTATTAGTCGTCAAAATGGCCACCACCAACGGTGCTACCAACAAGAACGGGGACACTACCTCTAATGGGTATGCAAGTCTGAGACAGACATGCATCCTTACCCTGACGTACCCGGATCTATGCAAGGCTGCCGACGACTTGAAGCATATTGCACCGGGAGTTCATCTTTGGGAGCTGCGATCTGATCTGCTGGACCCATCGGGGGTCTCCGAAGGATCCAATAGCCCGTCGCCAAAATACGTGGAAGACCAAATCCGCTTCCTAAAATCGCACTCGGATCTTCCAGTGCTGTTCAGCTTGAAGACTCAATCACAAGGTGGCAGATTTCCCGACAACGATCTTGAACCAGCCTTTGCACTGCTCTCGCTTGCTATTGAGCTCGACTGTGAATATATCGAAGTCGACAGCAATTGGCCCCGTGACAAAATACAAGAGCTTGTTAGCAAAACAAACAATACCAAGATTCTGGGAACTCATAACCATACCTTGGTGGATTCTCCCTGGTCAGAATCCTTGTTTGAGAAGTTGTGCGTGGAGATTGGCCAATATGCAGGCGAGTCCCTTTCTCGTGCATTTATATATTACACAAATTGACCCCAACTTTACAGACATGATACATATTAACCTTCCAGTCAAAAGTATCGAAGATTGCTACGAACTCTCCCAAGTTGCTTCGAGACATCAGAAAACAGTCAAGAAACCGGTCATCGCAATTGGCACAGGACCACATGGCCGACTGTCACGCTTTACAGCCCCCGTTACACGGGTTACGCATCCAAGCCTGCCATTCCCAGCACACGCAGACCTACCTACTGTGGCAGAGGTAAACCAGGCCCTCCATCTCCTAGGACAGCTGCCCAAGAAGAATTTTTACATTTTTGGTCACAACATTTCTCATTCTCTGTCTCCCACCTTGCACAATGCAGCATTCAAGGATCTAGGGCTTCCTCACTTCTATCGTATCCACGAAAGCGAGAGTGTGGATGCATCTGTCGAAGAGCTAATCAACCGCGATGATTTCGGCGGTGCCTCTGTGACTTTCCCCCACAAACTTCAGGTGGGCAGGCTTTTGGATTCTCTCTCTCCGGTCGCAACCAAAGTGGGCGCTGTCAATACCATTGTGGTGCGAAGGAAAGAGGACGGAAAACGGGTTTTCCTGGGAGACAACACTGACTGGCTTGGTATCAAACGCTGCATTGACGCGTCCTTGGTCACCAATCTTCAATCCTCAGCCGCATTGGTGCTTGGTGCTGGAGGAGCAGCTCGAGCAGCCTGCTACGCTGTCGAATACCTCGGGATCTCGGAGTTGATTGTTGTTAACCGAACTCAGTCAAAGGCAGAAGCCATGGCGGCGTCATTCACTGGCTGCAAGACAATTGTCTATGGGACTTTGGAAGAGGCCGCCTCGAGCGGATCAAATATTAGAGTCATTATTGCATGTATTCCTGCAGATGATTTGGATGAGGACAAAATACCCACTGGGTTGTTTGGAGAAGAGTCTGGCGTCCTGGTAGAAATGGCCTATAGGCCTCAGGTCACCGGCATGATGAAGTTGGCTGACAAACGCCCCGGGTGGAAGATTTATCGAGGCATTGATGTTTTGGAGGAACAGGCTTATGAGCAATTTCGGCTTTGGAACCAGACCACAGCACCTGCTTTGGCTATGGGAGCTGCCTTGAAGGCGAAAGCGAGCGGAAAATAGTATCGTAGGTTAGAGCTTCAATTAAGTAGATTGGGTGCTTTTCTGTTTAATCACCATTTAAAACTCAATACGGAAACTTTTCTTATCGCAATTTTAGAGCAAAATTAGTGGCCAGAGCCTGAAATACTGTAGCATCACATTGCTAATCGGACGATTAGCAATAAAGTTACCATTCATAAGCTAGCCACAGCCATTTGAACCGAGCAAAAGCAACCTCCATAGAGTCTGCATATCGATACAGATGGATGGATGACAACAAATGATCAGGATGCATTACGATAATTTTTTCCCATTGAAGTGCTATATTTCTATTCAAATTCCGATGCCCTTACCCTCAAGCCAGCTCTTGGCCTGCCAGTACAATAAGTCATGCTTCTCAAGATTCTTAGTACCAACATGACGACGATGCCCCGGCATATCCGAGAGCACAGAGATTCCCATGGTAGCTTCTTGGAAGTATGCGAGATACTTGTATCCCGGAGGATAAGTCTTGAGCTTCTCCTCGTCGATATGGGGCACATTGGCGGGATTGGTGGGGATGACCTTGTCCTTCTCATACCAGTGGCGGACAAGGCGAGCACCCCAGCGACCGTCGACCTTTTCGAAGAAGAAGCAGAATCGGCAATCGGCCTCGACATCAAACTCGATGCCACCAACCTCGAACCGTTGGGTGATTGTGGCCTTGAGCTTGGTCACGGCAAAGTTTCCCTCGGCATTGATGTCCGTGGTTGATCCATGGCACCGATGCATGATGAATGCACCCTTGTCCATGCCCGCTTTGGAGGCAGCAATAAAGTCCGAGAAAAGGACGCGGCCAGACCATGTCGTGTAGACGTGGGCACCGGGATGGAAGATGGACTCGAAGTTTTCCCATTCACACGCATCGCTGAAAATGCAAAATGTTAGCGTGGTGCTGCACTGCACTAGGATGGTTTCTCAAACCGGTAGCAGGGCCAACCCTCGGCCAGCTCTCTCAACTTGAGTCTCTCAATCACCAAATGTCCGGGCCCATTATTTCTGATCGCACCGGAGGGTCTCGAACCCTCGGGAAGGCTGTGGAGATCAACCATTTTGTTCAATTGATGTGCAGATGGATTAGTCGGCAGAATGCACTGGCCAGCACCACGCAGATGCCGACCGACGAGAGCCGCACTTTTAACCAGTTGGCGACATGATTTCCGGCCGCGACGTCTCTACATCTCAAGGGGCAAATGAATGTTCCGCCAGTCTCAATGTGTGCACTGGCTCACGGCTCTCGAGGTCGGCATCGGCTGCAACGGAGTTGAATTCATTGTTGCGGGGGAAAACTAGCCGGCAAAACATGGCCCCTAGATCGGTCGAGTTGATGAAGCCTATTAGTGAGCGGCTTCGGCGGCTGAATTCATAGCCGATGTTCCACTTTGCAGATCTGGACCCCGCGCGCCAGATATGCCGACGTGATGCACCTGTACCGCATTCATATTTGGACGTGAATATCACAAAGATTCGGTCTATATAGCTCGATCCATAGAGACCCTGTTTGCGTCATTCTTGGATATCGTCTATTTCCATCACCCGCAACAATGGGCAAATCAATCCTTCTCATCAACGGGCCCAACCTGAATCTCTTGGGCACCCGAGAGCCGCACATATACGGCTACACAACGCTCAAGGAGCTCGAGTGTAATTCAATCGAGCTTTCCAAGTCTCTTGGGGCAGATCTACAAGTTTTCCAGTCAAACACCGAAGGCGCCATCCTGGAACGTATCCATGAAGCGCGAGGATCGATTGACGCAATTATTATCAACCCTGCTGCATACACCCACACTAGCGTAGCCATTCGCGATGCACTAATTGGCGTGGATATACCGTTCATCGAGCTTCACATTAGCAATATTCATTGTCGAGAGGCATTCAGACACCATAGCTACCTGAGCGACAAGGCAGTTGCGGTCATGATGGGATTTGGCATCCACGGCTATGAGTACGCTATCACGCATGCGGTCAGACACCTTGAAGCCAAGGAGAAGTAAGATGGGGGAGACAAAGAAAATTGAAGGCACATGTGGATACATCTGGGGAAATGGCAGTCCAAGTCTTAAATGCATGAAACAAAATCTGGGGCTATAGGAGCAGTGAAACTGGAGCCAAAGACATGCAAACCAGGGTCGGGAGTTGGATAGATGCAATGGCCCTTTCTTTGCTGCTAGTGCATAGATGGGGGTCGGCGGGATGGAAAGTTTGATCCAATCGTTCTTTCTAGCTGTTTTGAGAATTTCCGGTATGTCGTAAAGTATTTTCAATCTCCTACATGACATCTTTTTTTTTTCCTCAACTTTAATACCGCTTTAGGGTATAAGATCTTGACTGTATTGCTCGGGATGTTTTCCCAGGCTAGGGCCAAAATTAAACATTGGTTAGAACCAGGGTTGGTGAGTAAAGTTCGCCCGGGGCCGAATCATGAACGGAGTCCTGGCCCAAGCCGGACTCAGCAGCCGGAAACGTGCTCTGTGGAGAGAGAATACGGGAAAGCGAAGAAAACAAACATTTCAGCTCGTCTTGTTCGGTATTGAGCCACCGGCAAGCTTGGACATTAATGCATTGATTTTTGGAAAACTCAGCCTGGACCTGCTGACTTCCGGGATCTCGTGCGGCCAGGCCGCGGCTCACAAAGCCTGTCAAGGAACAGCAAGGTTGAGAGGCGCTACTGAAATAAACTTCCTTCGATTACTTACGAGAAATATGATTCTGTTTCACGTGGCAAAACAAAAACTTTCGTTGTTTTGTTCCGAGTGGGGTTTTCCACTTGGCCAGGAAACGCCAAGGGAGAATATTTGGGGGAATTCAATGACACAGAAAGACGAGATGGCAACTATTCCGTGGCAAGACATATTACAAGTCTTTTTCTTCCTTTTTTCTTCTTCTTCTTCTTCTTCTTCTTCTTCTTCTTCTTCTTCTTCTTCTTCGGAATCTATCGGAGGGAGAATCACGGACCAGCGTAAAGGTCCTTGCACGCTGCCACAAGCGCATGCGTGATCAAATTCGCAAAACCCTGTCCTGGTAACCGTTTTCTGCCAATCTCAGCCATTTTTTGACGCCCGTCCAAAATTGGCCCAGAATCTAGACCATTAATACGCACCAACTAAGCCCGTGAAGCCATGGCACGGTGGCCCCTTCATTCGTCCCCGATCTGGCAGCAGTGGCGCTACATGAACACCCAGGTAATGCGGCAATGAGATGTTTGTGCCAATGCTGAAGATCCATGCCTGCCTGATGAAATGCGTAGGTGCCGGGCTGGTGGGTTCGGGGCGTGTGGCCTTGTTAAACTGGGTCATTTCATCTGTTCCTGAGTGATCATCCTAATAAAGATGATTTTGCCACGGGCTAAGAGTACGGACCGCGGGGAGTTCAGCTTTGAATTCCTATCAATAGAATCACTAACCAATCTTTCGCTTCACGGTGCAACGAGCTGAAATCATTGGCTGTTGCATGTCCACTAAAAACAATCCAAATAGGCAAGAGTTATGATGGAACAATGCCAAGCTCTCCACTATGACAGGGTTAGTGTTAATCCCAGTTGCCCATCATTGGAGCAACAGAACCAAAGACGGCAATGGCGCAAGATTGGCCACATCTAATGCGACACCATTTGCCCCATGGTCAGATGAGGAACCAGCGCTGCTAAATGCTTCAATCCAACAATCAGATGAAGATGGCACTATCAATATATTTCTCGGGCCATTTATGCTTATTTTACAGATGTTGAACAACGTGCTGAATACGAGTTTCCAATCAATGCAAGGTCTGCGGGTTAGTGACTAAAGACGCTAATGTCATCGCACTTTACAAAGGCAGCAGATTCTCATTCTCATTTCCGTCCATCAATCGCACCATGTAAGTCATACTGTTGCCCCCTAAACCTAGCAAAGCAGAAAAGTGCTTCTCCACGTTCCTAAACGCCCCCAGATAAATACGATCCCGCCTATAGAACAGCGGAGGCGGGCAGGGTTGTGTCGAATCCTACGACGCCTCAAAGTGGGTCAATTTACTCGACCCATGCTCCTTCACAGTAACCCAAATACCTACTCCATATGTCTACGACGAAGATTCCATGGTGGCTAAGCAAGGTGATTTCTTTTCTCCGTTGACGTCGTATTTTGGAAAATGCTCAACAGGATCTACTGTGATTGTTGATCTCCTGAGACTGCCGGAGGCCTGGTGGACCAGGGCAAAAGCATCTAACATTGTGGAAGGGCTCACAATATGGTCGTTGCACAATTTCGTATACGGAGTGGCATCTGCAATTGGCCAGGCCGGAGTTGAAAAGGGGCTGTGCGGCGTGGTGGGTCGCCCTTTTGGTTCTAGTGAGGCACAGCTTTGGTGCTAAGAGACTTTTCCAATCATTCCACGGAGATGCATTGGCCCCTTCGAAACCTGTGGCGACAAATCAAGCTTTGTCGTATTTGATTTCCGATCCGCCGAAAAGGGTAAGGCTAATCGAAGAAATGCCATCGTCAGTGCACCTCAAAGTGACGCTGCCTTACCAGATGGTTACGGTGTCGGTCAAGTCCGTCCCAGGACAGGGGCTTGTGTGCTATGACTTCCATGAGCTCCTATTGGATACAATATGAAGATCCCTGAGTACGGTGATTAGGTGTGGTGCGATATAATAAGAGGATACAAGAGTCGCTTGCCGGGTGCGCTTCCGTTCTATTGCCCATTCATCCGACATTCCTTTTGAAACCGCCATACTTCATTGTGTGTTTTTCTTCTATCATCTCACTCATTCACACAGAATACTGGACATACATACCCTCGTTTATCCAACCATCGAAAGCTATTCCGCGTGCTGTCATTCTCTTTCCGATCTCGGCCATAAACCACGATGGAAACATGCTTCCTAAGAAATGTCCAAAAGTTCCTGCTATTTGTTGGGTTTTCTTTGGTTGTCTTCGTCCCGATATACCAGCTTAGCCGCATGACTGATCTCGGCCCGAGGAGTCCATTATTGAAGGTGAATGTCGTTACCGAGTGTTATCAAGCCGCTCCTACCGAGTCGGTCGACGGATCCGACAAGGAAATCATCTCCAAAATTCCAAACATCATCCATCAAATCCAGAGAACCAGCAACTTACCTTGGCAGCCCATCAACGCGAGCCATCAGTCATGGAAGGACAAGTTTGAGCCTGCGGGGTTTACGGTGAAGCTGTGGAGAGAAGACGATATTGTCCAACTTATTCGATCCAAGTACCCCTGGATGCTGTCAACCTACCTGGAATACCCTCGAAATATCGAACGAACGGACATGGCCAGGCTACTGGTGATTCATGCCGAGGGCGGAGTCTACGCAGATGCAGACGTCTACCCAACAACAGTCGAGACGCTGCAATGTCTGCAGCGTCTGGGCATGCAGGCCATATTTACTCCAACTGCAGCAGGTCTTGGAGTGAGCGACGACTTCTTCATGGCAGAGAAAGGTTCAGAACTCGTCAAATGGACGCTGCAGGAGACAAAACGACGCGGAACATCACGGTCCGAAAAAGCCAGAATACCCTATTTGGGAGTATTCCCACCTCCGAAACCCATGATGGCGACGATATCCTTCCTTCAATATGCATGGCTGTATAGCGGATGTGACCGTAAATTTGGTGTGCTGGGTGAGACTTACACACAGTTGGTCATTAAGCCTGCAGCAGAGAAATCTCCACAGAGCTCAGGAGGGCGCGTTCTGAACCATATTTCAGACAATACGAAGGTGGACTTTTTATTGATTGCACTTCCTTTTTCAGCTATGATCCCCGGATTAGTGTACATTATCTTGAAACGAAACAGGGGACGGATTCTCATTTAACGACGATATTGCCATATGAATTAATGAAAACAAAAGTTATATTTTACAATTAATATTTCGATTTTAAGCACGTAAGTAGCGCAGGAATAGCTTGTCACCATTTTAACCACGCTCTTCAGTTCTGAGCCCACAACGATCCATGTATTGTTTTGGAATGGATGTTTACTATAATGGCGACCATGTATTTTGTATTATGTTGTAAATCATTTTATTAGTGACTGTAATTTAAAGCACTAGCCATTGCCTTGTCTATTTCCCCACTCGGATTTTTGTATTGACCACTGCTAATCCAGGAGAAAATACAACTCGGTGATTTTGCCTGGCCAATGACATGGCTCAAAAAACGCCTTCTCAAAGATTGCAGGCAAGCCCTCGTTCTGCCTTGACTCAATATTAAAGCGGAGGATGAGATGAGACTTGACCTTTCCTTAGCTACGACCAGACCGAAATACTTCCACCAAGATTTCATTTTTGTTTGGAGAATATAGCAGTTATTGTCAAACTCACTGGTGGTCTGAATAGCCTCAATCGACGGCTGTGACGTAGGTCAGATGCCCGGAATAGCCGGCATCAGGATTAAGGTAATAGGAAGATGATCAAGGCCGCAGTCGGCCCCGAAACACCATACTAAATTAAACACGAACCCGGCCAATTGAGCATCAAGGCCAAGTCGAGATCGTCATGTCGATCGAACCTTATGACCCCGAAGCCGGCTGTCGCCCTCAGTGGCAACCTCCAACGGTTAGCAGCAACATCGGCTATAAGAGGCCTAGATAGAACCCTCCCATAGTTAGGCAAGTCAAGGGCTTCTCAATGCATCTGGAATCATGGCCATCTTTTGATAGTTATTTCCGAGGCCACTAATGATCAATCGATACCCATTTGCCGATCCGTGACGCAATGTCGGAAATGGTTCGGATAAGAATAAGATTACATGCAAGGAGTAAACCCAATTAGCTTGATGTTCTGTGTACCCGTTTTATATTCGGGCCACTCTGTTCAATAAAAGTATGTTTGCATCAATGATGGATTTGTATGAAAGAAAGGTTAGAGGTGAAGAGCTGCTAGGACGGCCATTGCCAGTCTAATAGTTACTTTTAGCCTATATACGTAAGCTATTTGAGCCAATGGCTTCTTTCGCCGGTTGCTAAGGAGTAGAGTTGAGAGGCGAAAACCAACCGAGGAGAGAGCACAGAATTTGTTACCATTGAACATCGCCCTATCTTTTGATTGGAAAATACCCGGCAGTGTCCATCACGGGAGATGCAGTGGCGCTCATGACTCAAGGAGAACCGCCATTTCGGACGCAAAAGCCAATTCATTAAATGGATCATAGATTCTAAGCCCAAATTACAGCTGACGAGCTCATATCGCCCCAAGCTTTGGCCAATATCTGAATCCAACGAACGAACGAACCAATAGAACAGTAATTCACGAGATGATCTGACGGGAGATATCTGGACGGCCGATGGCAAAGGAGGTAGATCTGAAACGCACCTGGAGGTGATCCTCATGGTTCTGGCTACGAATGGCTTGGGAAGATCGGCACCCAACACAACCATTTTCACTACGTTGGTCGATATCAAGGGGGATTGGCGGAGAAGCTTTAGGCCATAGAACGGTAAGACATTTGGACTCGGTGGGAGCCCTTACGATGTCTCTGCCGAGGGTAAGGCTCGATACTTCGGAACGGAAATGGAGACCTGGGGTTTATGAAATACAACTATTGTATTGCAGTCGAAGATCACAAGCTGAGACTTCTGACAACTGATGGGGCAGTGCCGTCTGAGAGCCAAGTCAATTCGAATGAGTCTTACGAGTAAGATGAAGTCATCTTATTTGAGTGGCTTTACCATCCATATGAGATCCTATTTGATGAGCCAGAGTGTTTATGGAGTTAGTGGAATAGATGGCGTCTGGACGTATCAAAGCATTGTGAATTGACGTCTTATTTTTAAAGTGAGATGGCAATGTATGACTGAAATATTGAATGATGAATCAGAAAATTGACGAATTTAAATGTGCGTATTGAATTTGATCAAAGAACTGCCGATTGCAAGGATAGAGGCAAATTAATATGTGAACAAATAAACTAAATGAATCAAGTAATAGAAAATATTGATCGAATCCATACTCCTTGTATAGTATTATGTCGCACAGCGTATATCTACCAATATCACTAGTACCTTGTCGTAGGGTACCTTACACTTTTGCTGGTGGTATAGTGGTATTGATCTTGTGACATATTATTATGAGGAGTCTGTGGTATTTGAAATCTCTTTTTTGAGGCTTTTAAGCCATGGAATATAGTTCTATACTAGGAGGGAATAATGGTGAACTATCCTGAATGAAGATACTAGGCTTGGCTGTGTCTCGTAAAAGATTTCTATACAATACGCACAGGAGCTGACATGCTCGTTATTCCGATAATTCCCCAGTAGAATCTGCATGGCTTCCCTCCATCAACTCGTGCACAGTCTCTATTTTTGACCCTCCTCCTATAGTTGTGAATCTTATTGGCCACTGAGACTGTATATACTCAGTGCGCTTGTTTTCTTGATCGTCGTTTTCGACAGTGGTGACAAACCGACCAAAGAGCTCCACGTCTTCAGGCCGCATTCGGCGATACATGAGTTGAAACATTGTTCTTGCCAGGAAATAGATGCGTCCTTGTTCATAAAGCCCCTTTGCGCAAAGTAACAAGGTCGACCGTATAGAATCCAGCCTTGAATCATCCGCGTTCGCATTCAGTTTGTCCATGGTTTCGAATGACCAGAATACGAGATAGGCAATTAGGAAGCCATCGAGGCCTTCGAACCCGTGACGAAGATAGTAAATTCGAAAGAGAGTCTCGAAGGAAATATTTGCGCGGATAAATATTTCTTGAGCTCTTTTCATAGTCACGCCATCGCCAAACATGGCACTGGTTGAATTTGCTCGTCGTGGCTCCATCGCTGGCTTGAACATTCGCATGACGACAAAACAGTAATGCATACTATATTTTCAATCAGAATTGGAGAATAGACGTGAAGAAAACGAGATTCCTTCCAGTCTCGGGAACGTACTGTAGTTTGATATGGTTGGGTAACGAAATTCTGGACGGAGAGAGGTATTCAGGAAGGCTTTTAAGCCAATACTCTAGCCTAAGATACAAAGCATAGAGCTTTGTATTATTTGGCTTCAGCGGGGAATTGTATTCTCCAAATGATAGCAAGCTAATATCGCTGAGTATGACGAGGTATTCTGCCCTTGCCTTGAAGAAATGGCCAAGGTTCGTGGAGAAAATAGTCGAATTCAGTGGGTATTTGATCCAAATATCGCCGTACCACTGGCTGAACAAGGCCGGGTCGGGAAGTGATGATGCTGGAGGCTTTTCTAGCATTGGACGAAGGAGGTAGTGGCATGCGCAGTGACTAAGGAAGATTAGCCTGGTGGCCGGACATACGACACTGCAATTACCTTTGCCATGAGAACAATGCCCATGCTGTAAAGTCTCGACCCCTCTGTAGTCTTTGGTCACGTTTCTTGGTTGGGGCGTCAAATATTTGGAGCTCCACCGCCATTGGGATAGCTCGTAGAGTGTATTGCCAACCGAGCTTGTCGGCACCCATGAAGCTGTAAACGATATTGATCAGCGGCGCGGCGTGGACGGTGGTAAGCCTTTTTCTGCCGCTGACTTCCTCAATTTCCCAGAGGCGCTTGGCTTCGGCCAGGAACTGATAGCTAAGGGAATTAGGGTTCCAAAACTCAAATGTTTGCATGTCTCTATAGCAATACTATCAATAAAAATTAGCACAGCTCATTACCTTTCCGTTGGGTACTCACACATGCCATCGCAAGGACGGAATTTACCAAGAGCTCTGAACAAAAGGTGTCTTTTCCTGCTGCCATGTCCTCAAAGAAGTAGTCTTTCTGAAAGAAAGGAAACCATTCATAATCATGGAGAAGATAGGCACGAAAAAGCTTTCTCATCAACACGTTATCGGTAGATACATTTGTCCACTTGGACGGTTCTGTTGATTCCAGCAAGGTGTCAATGACCTCTGCCGCATGGTATGGTTTCGAATATGGCGCCGGCGGCTCTATTTGGCTTATTGTTGCAGGTGATGTGCCTGTGCCTGGTATACTCGGCGACCGGCTGGGTTTGATTGACCATTCAAAAATCGGCGATTGCAAATAAAGATTGTCGCCGGATTTGACAAATGCAGGCATCTCCTGGAGAAAGGGAAACTCGTATCTATATGCTGTCTGGGGCACAAGTGACAGCTCGCCAAAGAGGTCTCCAGTTTCGACGAGACGCAAGACCGCATGGGCCTCGACTCCCTGTCTGATTTTGTGAAAAATCATGGTGGCTTCTTCTTGACTTCGAGATTGCATAAGTTGCAGCAGCCTTTGGTGTACGTTTGCTTCCTGCTCGAGGCTGTCATAGCGTCTCTTCAGCTCTTGCACCTGGATTGTCGGTACCATGCTTGTTTTGTATATGCATTCTGTAGCTCCTCGCGTGCAGGTATTGCACTTGGGGCGAGCGCCATCACACTATACAGGTCAGACAAGAATGGTAAAAAAAAAAAGAAGACACCAATGATTAAGGCTCTCTGTACTACTCACCCGCACCTTGCGTTTTCTGCAAGTCTCGCATGCTACCGCTGCCCTAGGCCTAGGTAATACCCGGCGACTGGGGTTGGAATCGTTCGAGTGAGGAGACTGTGGACCAGGCAGTAGATGCCGCAAATTGTAAGGGTGAGATGAACTGTCTTTGGGCATTGTCGAGGTTGGCCTGGTGGAATACGGATCATCAATTGCTTGGATAAATCCTGGCAGAAATTCGAAGATGGGGGATGAAAGTGAATCGGTGAATCACAGGTGCAATGTTATCTAGTGGTGAATATTGTATGCCTGGGTCTGGGTTGAAGGGCCAGCTCTGGAGTGTTAAATATGCAGCCTCAACCCGGGATTTGTAGCAAGATTTTTTTTTCAAGTATGAGGAGCCTATTGCACCCGCATAAAGCTATGCATGGTGGGCTGCAAAATTATAAATTGACAAAACAGGATTCTGGTCCAGTTTGCGGCTAAGCTGAGCAGGCCGAGGGAATGAAATGCGACATGGATAATGGCCTATTAAAATGCGCAAACATGCAGAATTTGGATGGAAACATTGTTGGCCGGAGTCAGATGTGTATGACACAACCTGTTAGGGCTAGCTCCCATACTGTTTGCTATATTCATTGTCAGCTGGCCTCGAAGCCTCATCCAAACGTGCCCCATATTCCGCTCAGCACTAGACGGTTGTCGTTACCCACAGTGAAGTGGCTTGCAAAAAGTCGGCTTGTGGAGATGGCAAACAAAGGAGGAGGAGAAAGAGGCGTAAATATCGACACCTGGAGGGCAGACATAACCCCGGCATCGAGGAGTGGGATTGTGACCTCATATGGCAGTTCCCTGCATGGCTGCACATTGTTCCGACGTATGGGCGTACGCCAGTACGTCCATGGATGATTGCACACTGCTCATCCAAACTAGACGAAACGGGGATCGCGTCATGCGTGGTCATAGAGGAGCTCGGATGCGTCCCGGTATCCATTATTGGCGCTTGTTCACGACGCCCAATCATGGTAATCAGGGGGAAGATGTGAGATCTGACCAAAATGTGGCTACGCCCTAATTTGTCAATAGCGCCTGCAATAGTCCTTTGAGCAACGAGGTGGCGGCGGCCTGAGAGGAGGTGCCATTTCCCTCGGTGTGCCAAGGCGCTTGACATCAGATATCCAACAGGGATGCAATCCAACAAATGCAAGCAGACCTTCTCAGAAGAAAGCAAAAGCGCTAGTTAGTTCATGGAACACTGCATGTGCATGCATCCAACTGAGGTTGGGCTAAGCCAGCCATTAGCCAGGGTAGCGGAAATCTCTGCAAGAGCTGCCATTTGCTGCCGCAGAGCCTGAGAGCCTCATCTTATGAACATATTCTGGGGCCCTCTTAGACTGCAGTTGTCGGGGGAAAAACGTGGCAAAAAAGAAAGAAAGAAAAAACCATCTCCGCCTTCGTAAGTCGGAGGCCAACACCCTCGCTTGCCCCCCTTAGCTAGTACTGTATAATTGCTTTTTGGGCGTATTTTCTAGCCTTGTGTAACTGCCAGCATGGATTTGCTAACATGGATTAAGCCGGCTGTCCATATGGTGGAGAAGGGAGAGCGTGTCTGTCCCAATGAATACTCAGTCTATTGGACGATCGTCTGATTTCATTTGGCTAACTAAGGCCGTTTGCACGGCCTTCTACTTAACTTGAGGGAATGCGCGTGTATACACTCACGGTTTCTATTGTAAATTTTAAAAAAATACAAAAGGACTGAACCATGTTGGTTAGGGTGACATGATGAGGGTGTTGGCTGCCCTCCATGGTAATAAAAACCGTTGGCAAAGGGGCTGTACAGATCTTACTTCATTATCATCATGGGATGGCGACCAACAGGAAACAGAAAATTGCCGCGGCATATTATGCGAAACTCGGTTAGACGGACACAAAGCAAGTTCCATTGATTCGGCTGATGCCGACAGACATCAAGAAGGGTGGACAAGAACCGGTTGTGAGCCCGAAAATAATCGGCACTGCAAAATCGTCGTTCATGTCTCACGGCTGCCGTTCAGCTAGTAAGATTGAATCTTTGCAACTTTAAGCTAAGGGAGAGGCATACTATCACATTAAATATGCATCCCAATTTAGCATCTGAAATCTACTATGCTCAAAGCAGGCTAAAGAACGCTCGATATCGCCTGACATGGTGGATCCAATTTAAACCCCACCGTACACAAACTTGAAAAAAGGGCATTGCTGTTTGGTCAACCATCTTTTCAACTTTACCTTGATACTTTTTGACTTGATCATGATACGAGGAATTCTACATTGAATAGCTTACACTTCTTCCATTAGATCAACCAGGGATGGAGTGTTGGGAATATTTCAAATCAAATAAAGACTGACCCCGGAAACAACAAGTGATTCAACCTTTCGAATGCCGCATACACTAGCTTCAGATGACGCAGCCTGACCCCGCGCAGCATTAGACCGTATTGGCGCGCCACCGGCTCCAGAAAGGGTGGGCTTCGCTTTTAGAGTAGACGTCCCGAGAAAACACGAGGATACAACAATGAGAGGGCCGGAGTGGCTGCTCCTCGGCAACATGGAGGGCTAATGGGACCAAAGCAATTTTGCTCGCAAACTGAGCATAAGTGGGGATGCACACTTAGCTGCAGCGTTGGCGCTTGTCCCCCAGAGGCGGAGGGCCGAGTGGTTCGATGCTTGAGGATCTCGGCAGCCCTGGGGATCATCATGTCTGATGACGGAATCGGCTGACATGGACGTAAGAGCGATAAGAGGAAAGTAGCTGGGATGTGGCAGATTGACAATACAAACCCACCCGGACGAGGAGTCGAAGAGAATAATCAAGCTACGGTACTAGCGAAAAAAGAAATGTCCATGGCCTGATTGTGTCCGCCATAGACGGACAAGACAGATGAGAGTGTCTTCCGGGCTGCGGTATGTTTGCCAAGTTGGAAATCAGTCTCATTCATCAACGGTCGCAATCAATCATCTATGGAGAATATTGCAACGTGAGCCGGCGAACGAGTCCGTGCTCCTCGGCTTCTGCCCCTGGCAGTTGGCTGACGACCTCAATGGCTTGTTCCAACTCCAACTCCACACTCGTTTCGCCTCCATTCCCAATCTTCCATGCTACGCTCGCCACATTCCCAGTTCCCAGTGCCACCTTTGCAGCAACGCCATCACTTAGTACAAGGCGTGGCTTGAAGAGCACCTTTTTGCATCCGGGGGCGATTGGGCGAATGCCGGCCAATTCTGTGCAGTACTCGTACAGGGGGACACTCCCCCAGGCGTGGCAATCCGACCGCTGTCGCACGCCGTCTTCTTCCCAGGTAGACATGTTATTGTCGAGCATTCTTCGCCATGGGTCCCACACGTGGCGCCAGTGGGACTCATAGGCCTCGTCGCCAGCCAGCGAGAAGGCTCGAAGTACATAGAATTGCATCATGTATGAGCATTTTGAAAATTTCTCCCGTGCGAATGCTTCCTGGAGGAGGAGACGTGCTCTGTCACCAGGCCCCGCAGCACCGGAAAGAACCGCAAAAACCTGGCAATGCTGGGAGTAAGCCAATTCATCTGCGATGTCGGAGGTTGAGTCGGTGAAGTATTGGCCGTCGAAGCAGTGAGCTTGCAGGGCCGCCACTAGAGAAGCCGCCCGTGAATCATATTCGTCCGCATGGCCACTTCGGCCTACGTCACGCAGAAGATCGGCGGCTTGCCTCAAAACAAAGGCATACAGCATGCTGAAGTATGTGTGCCGGTTAGACTGGCGGCCTGAGGTCGGGACTCCTTTGTCCGGGTGCTCGTCTGTCGCACCCCACGTCGTTACCCAATCCACGTATTGCCAGACGTCCTCGGGGAGGCCACTCACAAGCCCGAGCTCGTCGATGTGCGAGTTGAAAAACTCAAAGACTCCGTCAATCCTTGGCAAAAAGGAACGCGCATACTGTCTATCGCCAAAGTAGAGGTGGTGGTCACACACTTGCAGCACCCAATAAAGAGAAAAGCCCGCGATAAGCTGAGGGACGTGTGATGGAAATCTTGATTGAGTGAGTCCCTCCACTCCAATGGAAGCAGCAAAGTTTGAAATGGCCTGTCTCATAAGACGGTCATCACCAGAGAGGAGATAGTGAAAAAGGCCCACGGAACGGGAGTCTCCAGAATATCTAGCACTGGTTAGCATCTTCTTATTTTTCTACTTCTTCACAACCTTGAGCAACTTACTGGAGCTGCTCATAGAACGGACAGTCTGAGTATCCATCAAACATGCAATTTCTCATCGTTCTGATTGAGACGTCCCAAATGCGCTCACTGTAAGGATTGCCAGCTTCTTTCCAATCCGCCTTCACTGCAAGGGGGTAGTTTACTTGCGAGGCTTTGAAAGACACGAGCTCAACTGGCTGAGGCCCCACGGTTATTTGGACTCGCATGATACGAAAGGTCCGGAACCAGAATGGCTCATATGTCACGGCATCTGAATTGACCATTTCAAAAGTTGCATCGTCGGACGGACCCAAGATGCGCCCATTTTTTGCATCCAGTCTGTCACCTTTGGTGCGGAAGAAAGGATACGAACGTGGTTCCAGCTCATATCCCTCAGAGTACATAATTTGGAATCTAATCCGAGCATTTTCTGTTCCTTTGAAGTCCCATTGTAAAAATGCCGTGGAATGCACTGGTGCTTGCAGCTCTAGCGTGTGAGAAGAGTCGGGAGACAGTACAAGGGGTTTTTGTTTGGAGAACAATGCTTTCCAGATCTTGATGTCAACATTACTATGGCAAGATCTAATGGTACTGACCTCCAGATGACTCTCTTCTGGCATGGGAATTGATCGAGGACGAAGTCGCCACGGTGCCAACTCGCCATTGAGAGTCTTGATATTGTAAGCGATGGGAGTAACAACACACGGGCTTTGGTGGTTTGGTGTGATTCGTTCGCTAATCTGTCGATCAAGGTCATGAAACGCCCACCAAATAAAACTTGCCGTAAGCTTACATGAAGAAAAGCATCATCAATTAGCCCTGAAAGAAAGTGGATACTTTTATCAACTTGAGCCAGCCAGCCTTGCTGTGAGTTGAGATCGATCTCCTCGTTTGGTGTCTCGACCCTCCCCACGACGGTCAAGCCCGGAGTAGATGTCCTTTGAAAGGGCATAGCTGTCCGGTCGGACGCAAAATAGCGGAGCACCACAAAGCTGAGTAAATTGACACCCTTCTTTAGCAGTGGGGTGACATCCAATGTATCGTAATACCATACCAACGGGCTACTTCTGGTCGGTCCGACTGCGGCACGAACGCCGTTCACGTAAAGCTTGTATCTTGTATCCGCTGAAAAATGCAACAATCCGCGAGTTGGCAGTGATGTAAGATTGAATGTTTGTGTGAATGTGACTATCCTTCCAGTAGTATTATCTGTCGAGGAGTCTACCCATTCTGAGACCCAGATCCAGTTGGCCTGGAGCTGGTTGATGATCTAGGCCTTAATTAGCCCACGCCACGTCGTGTGTCAGTTGTGGGGAAATTACCAACTGATCCTCCTTTGACACCATCGTGATTGACAGCAATTAAACAAGACTTCACAAGTACCTACTGTAGAACGGGGTCTTCCAAGAAAGCGATATGAGTGTGTGAAAACTTCAAGCTACGAAAATGGCGAGTGGTATTATGATCTCGCTGGTCTCTTGCAAACTGCATATGCTGCTTGCACTCGGGTTCAGTGTGCCGCGAGCCGGGACAGCTTGGGCCGATGTGTCCATACGACAGAGCGCATTGGTTGAACTTTTGTGTGAGTGGCGGTTCAACCTTCCCCTCAGTTGGGCTTTGCCGAGGCGTACTCATGCACGCAACTGGTACTTTTTCAGTCTGAGCACTTGTCGATCCCTGCCCTCACCAGCATGCGACCGAGACTTTCCACCACCCAACGCCTGGAACGGGTCCAAAGGCCCACCCTGATGTTACCGAGCGTTGCGGCAAGCGTGCGAATGATGGCTCAAAATGACATGAACCATCTTGAGCCATCATATACCCGCTTGTGATGGCCTCATTTTCTAGATTAGGCATCTGCTAAACTAGGTGTGCGCAATTAGCGTCCTGCAACTAACACATGCTTCCGAGGAAGGAAATGCCTGAATGCGCATAAATGTCTTAGTAGTCTGGGCAAAGAGGCATAGATACAGTAGCTCTAACTGTAAAAGGCATTGGCTTGAGCATTATTATCGCTCTATTTAATGGAAACTAAGTATAGTGTGCCTGATCCAGGTGAGGCGTTTAAACAGCCACCAACTATATAAATATATCATCAATTTATGGAGACAGACTGCTTCTACTCTGTCACGGGTAGACCAACAATGCCTCTGATGCAGCAACAGTAAATGTAGCTGTATCAGCAGAAACCACCTTTGTTTCTTCTACCGCAGTTCCCTGGATCACACAAGTGCCGTTAACAAAAGTCTGGCCCGCAACCGTCGGACTCTGGCCTCGGTCCTGTCGGGACGTAGAGGATGGAGCAGTTAATCTCTTTGCTTTGACACTTGATGCAGATATACCATTCAAGGTAAAGGTCTGCGAAGACCTTGTACTGCTGGCTTAATAATCAGAGTTATACAACAAAAGATTGACTGGGCTGCCATTCTTATATATGGCATACGCGGCATACGCCGTGGTCTGGTCGTCCAAGGATGCAATCTTGTCTGCGCCAGCCAATGCCATAGTAGCGAAAAATGCTGCGTAATATGGTCCGCCCATGCTGTATCGTCCCCATCAACAATATTGACCTGCTCTGTAAGTTTTGAGCTCTCAGTATTGGGCTATTTCGCACAATTTCCGATGGTACCCTGGTGGAAATACAATTCCTAAGGAAAGATGCGATGGCACAGTGGCTCGTGGGTTGCAGCAAGTTGGCCGTGCTAGACGACTGAGGGTAGTTGTGTGCGCAATAATTCTTGACATAAGAAGAGGCACTACCCTCAACCCCGTCGAGCCCAGTGATACTAATTAGGGAAGTTCCAAAGTAAACAACAGCGTAAATGAAATTAGAAGTTGGCAAATTGCCGCAGATTGCATCCTGCCAGGCGACTTGTGACGCGTAGTCGGCTGCGGCGGTCCAAGACGCGCCATTTGCAATAGGATCTGAGCTTGAAAAAAGTAGAACCAACTAGCGTCAGTGAGAGACACTTTTGGGGCAGTGGTTGGACGAACAGTTGGGCTCATTTCCAACTTCAATGGCGTGCAGATTGCTTATCACAGACTTGGCTCGCACGGCCGCTGCGATAGTGTTGGATAAATTATTTAGACCTCGATTCAATCCGATTGTTTACTGGAATTTGATGGAGGAGCGGCTGGTACATTGAAAACCAAGCCGTAGGCCGTTTGGCTGAAGAGAATCGAATACACCAAACGCATCTTGGAAATAATTCTCTGTAAAATGAGATTACAGAGAGCAATTTTGTAGCGTAACTCTAAGTCTTTAGTTTGTTGGAGTATACATCTGGGACCTTAAGTCTCCCATCACTACTCTCACTACTATCACAAGTCTGTAAGCCGTATGGGCTTCTTTACTCCGCATTCATTTACGTTATGGGAGTCTCAGTGGGCACAAATAGATTTTTAGGAAGGTCTCTACCAACCAAAGGTATTATTGACAGATTAATTAAATGCACCAGTTCAAAGCGTGTGTCGTCTCGACTTCAATCAATGTCCGGGGGCATATCGCCGATCTCGGGTATTCCTCCTCCGAATGGCCACCCAATAGATGAGAGGCGCTTAATTGACCCCGAGGTTAACTAACCTGTTGGCTTGGTGCACGCGTTTGGACACGCCACTCAAACTGACTCTAACGGCAAAAACGGCATCTGATGCCCCTGTTACCCCGCACCAATGCTGAAGCAAAGGGGACAAATGGTTGTTGTTAAAGAAGCCTGGTAATTAATGAATGAAGAAAAAAGGTTCAAAAATGAAAAGAAAAGAAAAAGATTCGAGTAGCCCCACGATTTTCAAATATGATACGCTAGAGAAAAACGTCTAGTTTGTTTCCCGTTTTCTTCTTGTATACACAATAGCTTGAACCATATTCTTCCAGTGACCAAGGTTTCTGTTGACCTGCCCCTGCCCCTGCCCCCTGGGTGTGATTCAGAGATCCTGAATTCGGATGTTGACATAATTAGCCTGAAGCCCTAGCTTATAGAAACATGCTTATCAGTGGTACTGGTAAGCCTGATACGGAACTGAGGCAAGCATAAAGCAACGGGTTTTCAGAAGCGAGGGCAACAATCCATGGCACATCATCGCATATGATGGTCTTTCCATTTGGAAAACCGTTCTGAGATACAAGATTGCTGGTTTAATTGCCATGTCAGTTTCATTTAGCGCATCACTGGGTGGATACCATGAGATATTCCCTCCGAAACTTGTCAGTTGAATTCTGAATTAACATAATCACATATTAGAAATTGATGTGAACGGCGGAATTCTGTCTAACAAGGGCTTCATTCAACAGTTTGCTAGCAAGGATACCAACATTATCGCAGGCAAACATATTTCGGCTTGGGGTGGAATCCAGTCTGCTGGACAAACGGTTGGCTAGATTGTATGCCCTTCGAAGTCGCGTAGTGATGAATTACTGACCAGCGTTCTTACACAAGCTTCTTCAATACGCCACAGAGGCATTTGGCCGTAAATTTGCCCAGTACATTATTTGCTTGGTTCTTGTGATTGTGAGCTATGGTCCCCAACTTCGTGGCTTCTTCATCAACGCCTACACCTTGTGAGTAAAACTTCAATTCCAATTTTTGCTTCCAGCTCTTAGAGTTTGTTCTAAGCATGTCTTGCAGCTGGTTAGTTTTGGGTCAATTATTTGCGTCTGTGGCACTGAATAGACTAAATGCTTCGGATTCTTTGAACTTTCGAGCTCCGATTTATTCGCAGGTAAGCACGCCACAGCTAACTGTCGTATGACTACCACAAACCCATTTTTTTTGGACTTTAGTTGGCAATGATTGGCATTTTGGTTATAATCTTCCTTCTCCTACTGGAATCTCCATGGTGGCTTGTCAGTAAAGAGAGACATGACAATGCTGCAAAGGTCCTTCAGGTGTGCAATGGTGGTGTTGAGGACTACGATGTACAGGGGCATATTGTTAGTCACGCCTTACACGACTTCCTTTAGATATCTCAGGCTAACCATTCAAAGAGTATCATGGATGCCACCATAATGATAGAAAGGCATGCAGCTCAGCGAGATTCTGAGGACGGGAGATGGGCTGTTTTCCAAGTACGCAATCTCTCCTCCGATTCATCATCTCAAGATGACCAAAAATAATAACCCAGCAATTTGTCGGATTGGCTGTGTTCAACACATACGCCACGTACTTTTTTAAGCTTGGAACTTCATCTGCATCAACTCTGATTAATGGTTCGCAGTTCAATATGCTGGCAACAAAGACCTATTTCTTGTCACTCTCTTCCTTTGCAGTGTACAACTACTTTCAATGATCCTCACAAGTACGCTGACTGATCGCTTTGGTCGGCGGCCGCTCACCTTATATCCACACGCCGTAACTGTAGTGTCCGTTCTGTGCCTGGGTATTATCGGCTGTTTTGATCATACCCAGAAAGCAACCAGCTCGCTCCTGGTAAGTTCTCATTCAACACTAGGTAATGCCAAGCCTAATTTTGGGGATCTTCTTTGCCTGGCTGGCTACGTTTTTGACCCCTGGAGCCTCAGCGATCGGTTATGCATAATCGGCTGAGCTCCCGCAGCAACGGTTGGGTGCCCAAACAACAGGCTGGTCCTTGGCTGTTTCAAACCTCATTGCCATTATGTTTAGTTTTTGCACCCCGCTCATGATAAATGGATATTTTACCAAATGGGATGTAAAGACGGGATTCTTGTGAGCATCCATTTGAATTAATGCAAATTTCCGACCATGGATTTTAACGATTATCAAGCTTTGGGTGTATGGGCACGATTGCGGTTGTGATTTCTTGGTTCGTCCTTTTACAAGTTGCTCGCAGAACACCAGGTGAAATTGATGAGATGTGAGTGTCAATTATATGCCCATTTGTTGAAAATTCTCCGAGTTCTTTTAATTGCGCCCATCCTTGAAACGGAAACAAGGAATATAAACTGGCGCGTCTATGGAGCTATATGCCTGCGACGGTGAGGGGAGATCGCTCATCCATGTTCCGAAACACTGAAGGGAACACTTTCTCCGAGGGGTTTTCCTGAAATGGCAATGGCTCAACTCATGCCGCAGCAATCGATTGGAGCAAAATAAAAACCCCAGAAACGTCCCCACAAAACTTGTCTCGTGGAAATGGACACTCGAAAGGGATGGACTCCGGATGAGTGGCTTTAAAAAGGAAGCGGTCGTCGCTGGATCCAGTTGCCTGCATGGAATGTGAATTGTCTAGCTCGACATTACCCTATTGTGCTGCGGTTGATAGGTTTTCAATATGTGGTCTTCTCTCGCATCATCGTTGCTTCTTTTCTCATCCGCTGCTTCCGCGGCGTTGACCTACAAAGGTGCCGACTGGTCTTCCGTTATAGTCGAGGAGAACAAAGGCATTTCATACACTGATGGTGGCTCAACAAAGTCACTCGAGACAATACTTGCTTCCAATGGTGTAAACTCCGTTCGCCAGCGCGTCTGGGTCAACCCCTCAAACGGCGAATACAATCTCGATTATAATCTCAAGCTTGCCAAACGCGCCAAAGCTGCCGGACTCGGTGTCTATCTTACGCTTCACCTGAGCGACACCTGGGCGGACCCAGCTCATCAGGTAATTCCATCTGGCTGGCCTGCTGGCATCGACGACCTCGCCTGGCAGGTGTACAACTACACGCTTAGCGTGTCCAACTCGTTTCAATCCGCAGGTGTTCAACCTAGCATTATCTCTATCGGGAATGAAATAACTGCCGGTCTCCTCTTCCCCACAGGATCGACTTCTTCCTATTCGAACATTGCACGTCTTCTCAACTCGGCAGCCTGGGGAATCAAGGATTCAACCCTTAACCCAAAGCCCAAGATCATGATTCACCTTGACAACGGCTGGAAATGGGATACGCAGAATTACTTTTACACACAGGTCCTGGCGGCAGGATACATTACCACGAACGATTTCGACATGATGGGTGTTTCCTACTACCCCTTTTATGGCAGCGGTGCGACGCTCTCTGCGTTGAAAACATCGTTAACGAACATGGCCAGCAAATGGGGCAAGCAAATTGTTGTTGCGGAAACAGACTGGCCCACGTCGTGCCCATCGCCGGCGTACTCATTCCCCGGCGACCTATCGGATATCCCATTTTCGGCCGCGGGACAGACCGAGTTTATTAAGCGTGTGGCGAAGGTCGTGGCTGGCGTGAATGGCGGCGTGGGTTTGTACTACTGGGAGCCAGCATGGATGAACAACCAGGCCCTCGGCTCGTCGTGCAACTCAAATACTTTGTTTTCGTGGCCGGGAACGGCGCTCTCTAGCCTCTCTGTGTTTAAGAGCATCTAGTCAATTTCCGACCAGGATTGAAAAAAATCAATGAGGCGGTTCATATACACTTTATTGAAAAAATGATTGACATCCTTTCAAGCTCATCGCAACATTTCAACATCAGGGGAATAGTATTCTATCAGAGGCTCTTTCAACCATGTCCAATCCACCCAACAAAGGTCTGCAGCCAATGGAGCGAAAGCCGAAACGGCTTATCGGGCGCGGGAGTCGCCGCCGCTTCTCGGCCCGCAAAATGGGTCCGACTCTCGGAGACGAGGCCCGTAGTGCAACACCAAGATTGATAGCCGGTGCGATGTCGCATGCTTTTCCGATCCAAACTTTGATGCCACACGAACGGATATAAAGCGGATCAGACAATTGCTGTTACTGAAGGGGATAAGAGTGGAGACAGGCCTCATTTGATTGTTGGGAACGGAAAACTCATGGCGACCCCATGACTCATTTTTTCTTTCTCTTTCCTGGCTGATCAGACCCTTGGGTGTCAATGAAAAATCTTTTAGTTTCCTAGCTAACCCTGTCGATTGCTATTTGTATACACTGAGACATGTCAATTAATATTTGTTACTGGAGCTTTGATAACATCATCAACTTCTCAATCTACATACCGGTCCAAAATGCAAACCTCGAATGTGTCTGGTCGGCCCCAGCCGGTAGCCGGCGCCGAAACAGAAAACCCGCCCAGCCCAGATCGCACACCTCGGCAATCGTCCGAAATCCCGGCCCCCGGCCTTCCGTCCTCTGCCGAATCTACAAGCACTTTCCATGAGTCCGGTGACGAGGTCTACGACAAGTATTCCCGTAGGCGCAAGGCCATCATCGTTGCTGTTCTCTCCTTTTGCGCCTTTTTATCTCCCATCTCCAGTACTAGTATCCTTGCGGCAACCCCAGAGGTGGCATCCGAGTTCAAAACCACGGGCTCAGTTATCAATGCCAGTAATGCTGGGTACATGGCATTCATGGGTATTTCACCCATCCTATGGGGACCAATAAGTCAGGTGTTTGGAAGACAACCCGTCAGTAACCATTCGGCAATCACCTTTTGGGATGCCATGGTAAAACTCTAGCAAATCACTAACCACTGCTAGGTGACCCTGATTAATGCCATTGTGTTTTTTCTTCTAAGTCTTGCAACGGCACTGACGCCAAACCTGGCGGCCTTCTTCGTCTTCCGTGCTCTTTCTGCATTGAACGGCACCTCCTTCATTCTACTAGGTGCTGCTTGTATTGGGTATGTCCGATGGCCCTGCTAAAGCTCTTTGCTTACAGTTTAGCGACATCTATCGCCCTACAGAACGTGGAACCGCCATGGGTTGGTTCATGTCGGGGACTCTGATTGACCCTGCCTTTGGTCCATTCCTTGGCGGCATAATTGTGACCTACTCATCATGGAAAACAATCTTTTGGTTACAGACCGCGCTTGCCGGTACTGGAACCTTTGCTGTATTTTTCCTAATCCCAGAGACAATCCATTACAGAAAGCTGGAGGCCTTAGTTGAATACTCCAAAAAGGACAGAGCAAAGGCAGTCTTGAGCATGATTAATCCCATTAGAGTCCTTCGCCTGTTCAAGCACTTAAATCTATGTCTTGTTGCTGCCGCGAGCTCAGCTCTGGTATGGAACATGTACAGTCTTTTGACACCTATCCGGTATGTATTGAACCCTCGTTTCCATCTTGAATCGCCTCTTTTGTCTGGGCTTTTCTATTTGGCACCCGGACTAGGATATCTGCTTGGTACCTTCATGGGTGGTCGCTGGGCCGACTGGACTGTGAAACGGTGGATTCGAAAGCGCGGCGTACGAGTACCGGAAGATCGGCTCCGTTCCGCCCTCCCGTTCATTGGCATAGTGATCCCTGGGTGTATACTCATTTATGGATGGACTGTGGACAAGGCGGTTGGTGGGATTCCGGTACCTGTGATTGCATTATTTATACAGGGTGTCAGCCAACTGTTTTGCTTCCCATCTCTCAACACATATTGTTTGGATGTGATGCCTGGGCAAGGAGCCGAGGTTGCAGCTGCCAACTTTTTCGTGAGGTATCTGGCTGGTTGTTTGGCCACTGCAGTTGTTCTTCCCATAGTTGAAGCTATAGGCATCGGTTGGTTCTCGACCATATCCTCGGCCCTACTCATGGCTTCAGCAGGCGGTGTCATGTGGGCCATTCGAAGAGGAAATGCATGGACAAACGAGAAACATGAATCAGCATTGTCACCCGAGTCCATTAGACCGGTGGACCAAAATGCAGATGGGGGATTGGAGGCGAGACAAGAGAAAGTGTGAGTGGCAATTTAGTAGATTGCATAAAGAAAGGTAAGAATTGTCTGACACTTCATTCATTCGACTAAAACGCGGCGACTATTGACTGGAGGGTGAGGCTGATTCTCTACCTCCCAGTTGCGTGAGTAAATAACAATGTGCAGATTGGTTTCAGGGCTCACGAGGACACTGACTCATACTTATAAATAGTATGTGAGACATAAAATAGTCTCATTATTCGTTACTTATTATCTTATTGATTCTTTATGAAACACTTAGGAACTATGTCTCCTATTGTTAGCCTTCGCTTTATTGGACTTTCAGGTATCTGAACTCGGACAATAAGCAATAACCTTGTTTAAGTAGCCCATACATCGCGTAGTAGATGTAATGCACATTGAGAAGGTTGGTTGTATTGCAGACGTTCAAAGACAGGGTGTTATGGCCTCGTGCCATTTGATTACGGTTGGTCTTGGCGTGAATCACAATCGTGCACCGCACTGCTACAAGTCTGAACGTCATTGGAGTGGAATGAACTGGAACCAAACTCTCTTTGAGCAAATAATGAGATATTTATGTGACATAGCCACCAAAGGTTGTAGGTCTGGAATCAAGATGGAATCATATAGACTTGTAACTTGAGAGATATAATCAGTGGGTAAGCATGAATCGGGAGGTAAGAATGCCGTCAGGTGGGTAAGCGCGTAATCAAGAGGTAAGCATGCAATAAAGACATGGGTACCTATGTAATCAAGATCTTGGTACGTCATCAAGATCTTGGCGTGTGAGCATAAGCATGTTAAGCTTACTTGGAGATTTTCCCACCCCTCTTCAAGTCGTATAAATACCGATGCCATCTTCAGGACTTGCAATCGGACTCTGATATGTAGGTATCTGCAAACATGGTAACAGCCACTGCTCTCATTGTAAACCAAAAAGGGAATCCTTTCGAGATGAAATTGGTCGAGCTTGATGCACTGCGACCGCATGAAATTATGGTTGACATTAGAGCAACCGGGATATGTCACATGGATATCGCTATGCAGCAAGGAAAATCTCGCATGTCATACCCCATGATTCTCGGGCACGAAGGTATGCCCCCCGTCAGTAATGAAGGCGATAAATACTTAAACTTTTCTAGGAGCGGGGATAGTCCGTGCGATTGGCTCACAGGTCATGGAATATCAGCCTGGTGATCACGTCATTCTGTCATACAACTACTGCAAATCATGCCGCAGTTGTGAGAATGAGCAACCATACCAGTGTTATAATACCCGAAGGCTGAATTGGCGCGGGGCCAGAGAAGACGGGTCGCAAACAGTGTCTGAATCTATCAGCACCTGCTTTTTTGGTCAGTCATCTTTTTGTAATCCGGCTATTGTGCAAGAAGCCTCATGTGTCAAAATTGACAAGAGTTTCCCGCTGCCTGTGGTTTGCGCGTTGGGGTGTGGCTTCCAAACGGGGACAGGCTCAATATACAACGTAGTTAAACCAATCGAGAGAAAGGTGCGGCGCCTCGCTATCTTCGGGGTTACAGACGTTGGATGTGCTGCCATAATGGCGGCTAATCACCTGAGGACCTCCTCAGTAACAGCAATGTTTGATATTATCGCCATTGATATTGTCAACAGCCGCTTAGAGCTTGCAAAGGAATTCGGCGCAACCCATGTGATTAATTCAGCCCAACAGAACCTTCATCGCACAATTGGGGAGATTACGAATGGTGAGTATCTGGATGCCGTTATTGACTACACGGGATCCATCCGTGCCATCGGTGAGATGATCAATCTCACTGCAAGAGGCGGAATCGCGGTGTCCGTTGGTAGCCCACCACCTGGTCAAAAGATTCCAATTGATTGCATTGACATGGTGAACAAGTGCAAAACATATTGCGGCTGCCAACATGGAAATGCATACTCAAAAACGGTTAGTCGACTCAATCAGTACTTATTTTCAACGTGACAATATAACACAATGTGCAGTTTATCCCATGGCTCGCTGAGTTATACGCAAAAGGCCAGTTTCCGCTAGAGAAAATCCAGAAAACATATGCTGCAATGGATATAAACTATGCTTGCCAGGACTTGTTAAGCGGGAAAGTTTTGAAACCGATCCTACTGTGGGATTGAGATTTGTGTTGGCAGTAGAATCAAAAAAATTAGCGAATATATCTAACCAGATTTTGACACCGACGGCAACCTAAGCATGAGGTTTTTCCTCTAACAGATCGTTGTACTGTAGCCAGATGGCAGCAGATAGAAGCAATACAGAGAAATTAAAAAAATATCTAATCAGATTCTTGAGATCCCATTCTCGCTTTAAAGCAGCGATTTTACCAGTTTACACCGAGCCACCGTCATGATGGTGTTGTAGTCAGTTAACAGTATTGACGAGCCCATACTTTTAAACATCAGAGCAACCTCATAGCAAATAGATATTTCACCAGACCGCATAATCAAAAACTCTCTTCCTTCGTTATAAGGTTTAACGACGAGAACGCCTAGATTATAATATGAACCGTGACGCTAATCTGTTCTTGTATACAGTGTGAGTATAACACCCAAACCTGTGATGTGACATTAGTCAGCTAACCGTACTATCAGCTTTTTATCATCCCTTCATCGCTCTATTCTCTCATGTGCCATTTAAAAGGCTTGCAACAGCCATTTCCATGTATTGAGTCAAGGTTGAAACGGAAGATAAAATAGGCGAGTCTTCTGTCACCCACGACGTAGGACCATTCACGTCCAAGGAACGCAAATCTGCCACCAGCTTCTCTGATGAACGCACTATTTGCCCTATTCATGAATAAGGGCAGAGATGGCCGTTCCCAATCCAACTAAATATCCAGATCAAAACGGAGAAATTGCAAGGCCCCGGCAAGATTATACTCATAATAACTGGAAAGAAGGAAATATCTACCCCAAGGATAGAACAAGGTTTCTTATTATAGATGTTGAGAATATCGACATAGTCGGGTGGTGCAAATCATTCACTCGACTAGAAGTTTTACTCTCTTCACATAATACAAACGGACTGGAAAAATAAGGTGCAGAAATCGGACGATATACAACTTGACCAACAAAAGCTCAAAAGCCCAGTGACATCAGAACAGAGCAAGACCAAATGGTGAAATCAGTTATTAAAGAGAATCTTATCTTAAGTCGTTGGGCCTGTTATTCCAATAAGGGATAAATAAGTAATGAAAGACGCAATGTACTGCTATCACACTACCTTCAGACACCATGTTACTGCAACTAAATTCGTTATTTTGTACAACAATAACTGGATGCTTTGGGCCAAGATAGAGGCCGCGGACGACTATGCAAACGAACTCAGAACAGAGGCCAGCGTTGCGCTTCACAAGTTCATATCTCTCATCACATTCACACCCGCGTATGTCAAGAATATGATTGACGACTTATGTCTATTTATGGGCCCAGTGGCCGATATACAGTCGTGTAAGTATCCTCTGCATCCCCCCCCCCCCCCCCCCGCCCCCCCTCCCCCCCCCCCCCCCACCCCTCATCCTCTCCTCCCGTGACCCCCAGGGCGGCCACACAAACATTCCGGCGCCCTGATTTTTCCTCGCCGCACTCCCCACACAATATTTCAACACAACCGGCCGGCGTGCGCGGGGAACCCCCCAACTGACCCCTCTCTTCCCCTCTTTTTTTCTTTTGTC